>JASANF010009629.1:0-11118 GCA_030248245.1 Trissonchulus sp. WLG1_4
CATATCGTTATAGGTGTTTCAGAAGCTTTACATAACTTCTGGATCACCTCGTGTTCTCTCATAAATTTATGTTTTCCATCGAAATTTATGGGTAGCCTGATAATTACTACATAATTATGTAAAGACTTCAGGCTACTCATAAAATGCTAAATGTAGGTGCCGAGTTTTCTCATAAATTTAGGAGAACCTGAGGGCACCCATAACTCACCTTTGAGCTAAATAATTTTTATAAACGTAAAAAAGTATGAAAACTGGTTCGCTGGGTAGAGCATAAAGTGGCATAGTTTAGGGAACGTATTTTTTAAAACTTTATTGAACTTTTCTGAAAAGTCTGCTTTTAAGATTTTACTATAAAACGACAGCAGCAGGTATGGTGGTAACTGTTATGCGCTTGAATAATTAAATCAACTAACAAACCTATTCATCAAAGCTGCGATCGTGCTGCTAGGCATCTAATTGTGCGAGCGCGTGTGCGTGCACATTTCATGCGGTTTTCAGCGAGAGCATATAATTTTATGTGAGGACTTTATGGGAGAACTTATGGGAGGGTTATGTGAAGACTTCTGAAACACTTTATGTACCACTCGTAACCTTCGCATAAGACGTTCTCCCATAATTTCTATTTATGTAAGACTTTATGTAAAGACCTATGTAAAGCTTCTGAAACTACCCCCTGGACTAAAAGGACACATTCAATATGCTAATATGTAATGACTTATGTAAAGCTTCTGAAACTACCCCCTGGACTAAAAGGACACATTCAATATGCTAATAGTAATTGGCTAAGACTAAAATCAAGAAGCGTAACTCGTTTAGTCCAATTTTCATTCAGAAATTTCGGACTAAGAATTAGTCTTGTTCATTTAGTCGAGTAATCTTTGAGACTTAGCTTATTCAGCGCCTCCGAATGTTTACGCTAGAGCTAATTTTCAACCGACAAAACACTTTATAAAACGCCTTGTGCTAAACGAATGTAAAGCTTACATAATTAATTACTAATATCAGTAATTAAGTATTTATTATTTATGAAATCGGGCCCACATGCATTTGTTGAGATGTTTTTTAGATCGCTCAGCCGGGCGTTGGATCTCAGACGCGTCGGTGCCTTTTGGAAATGCTGTTTGATTTTTTGCCTGTTTGTTTGCCGTAAGTCTCTCTTTAAAGTTTTAATGTACAGCTAACCGTAAATGATTAGCCAATCAGCACACAGCTTCTGCGTAACAGACTTGCATATTAAATTATAATACTTGCTGATTTAGATAATTGTCCAAAAATCTTCGAAAGCTTCACATATAGCAAGAGTACATAACCATAGGATTATACCAAGAGTACATAATAGGGATGTATCCCTATTATGTACTCTTGATTATACTTATTATGTACTCTTGTCATGTGCCTTTCAGGCATTTGGAGAAGACTGATTGGTGGTCAGGTGGTCTGGTGTCGGACTTTGGTTGGTGCGTCGGGGAGGCCCTGAGCCCTGATTGGCTGGAGAGCGGTGCGCTGGATTTGCCCGGCCTGGCCTATTTGCTCGGTTGTCTGGCCACCGTCATTCCCAAGCTCAATGCTCTCAGTGGTCAGCATTGCCGCTTGTGTCTAAGAATAGGAATATTAATTGTCCGTTTGTCCGTTTATCCGTTTTTTTGATAAGAATATGTCCATTTATGTCCCCCTTGTACACTAACCACTTAGGAAGTTAGGACCTTATCCAGAATTATTGGACTAAGCTTGTTAGTTTTAACTGTAATTTGCTGAAAATTTTCAGTTTCTAGCGTATTTCCATAGTGTATCTTACAGCTTGCCAAGTTGCATTGTATTTCGTTTAATTGAAGTGTTTTAACCAAGCAAATTTAAATCTAAATCTGTGAAGCCAAACGAAATTTGTGTTCAACTTTGTTAAATCAAATAAATTTAGTCAAAAGAAATGTCAATAATTTCGTCTGCGCCTCAGACCTAGTCTGTTACCATGGCTAAGTTATGACTGTACTTTTCCAAGTTTCGCATAAACTTTTTTTGTTGAGATGACTTCTTTTTCAGACGCTCCTCTGTCGACCTTCGTGGAGCCGTTGTGTAATCTGCTGCACTGGCTGTCCCTGAGGGATGCCCAGTGCTCCAACCCACAGCTGCTCACTCGGTTGGCTAAGGTGGGGCCACACTAAAAGTTGTACTGTAGCAAGAGTAACGTCTGCAGTATTGTCACAAGTTTACATAGACCGTTGAGGTTAAAAATTGATTATCGTCTAAGTTGTCTGAGAATAACATTTCAAACTAACTTTATGGTGGATAAGAAGTAAAGAATTAACATGGATTTAACTTTACCCATGGGTAATTCTGAGAATACAATTTTCCTTTAGTTTTACCGGTGGATAGGAATGGGAATAGCATAACATGACCCATGGGTTATACTGACAACACCATCTGACACTTTTACCAGTGGATTAGGATAGCCCAACTTTAGCCATGAGTAATTCTGAGTAATTCATTTTACCCCAACTCAAACTGTTGCCAGTGTATAATGATATTCATGTGTATGCTTTAGTGCGTGCAACTGTGCCTGGAGTGTCTGAAGGAGGTGGTAGACGGAGTGGAGCCAGAGCAGTGGCTGGACTGCTTCCGACGCACATGTCCGCTCACCTCCGCCACTGCTCTGCTGCAAGCCACCATGGCTGTAAGACTCACCCCCCTCCTCCCCTCCTCCTTGTCCTTGTCTCTGTCCTTTTGTCCTCACTTTGAACTTGAACTTGGACTCAAACGCCCCTGAGACAAAACGGGTGGCGTTATGTGCGTGACTGCTCGCTGTAATCTTGATGCTTGCAGTTCGTTATTTTTTTTAATACTAATGAAATCGCGTGTTTCTCTTTGTCTCAGGGTGCAGCATTTTCGGTCAGGCTTTAGTTGCTGATTTCGCAGCAGCTGACCAACCTAAATTCTTCCTTGTCTCCGTTCCTGTGTCCTCAAGGACGAGTATGAACTTAAGACGCTCGAGTCGAACTACACGTCGCGATCTTTGTAATTGCACACTGAATTTTTGATTATGAAAACTCAGATGCTAACACTGTAAGATCGGCTAGTGGTTTCACAGTGCCGCCAAGAGCAAAGGGTTGGATGGAGCTATATTTTCCCTGTTTTCCGTTTTAGAGACTGCCAGGCCGCGATGAGGCCAGTGGAGTAGCCAAGGGCGTACTGTCGCTGTACTCTTCGCTGTCTGGTGTGCAAACAGTAAGGCATTTTGTGCTCTTGGGGGTTATTATCAAGAGTACATAGTAGTGTCTCACTTTTGAAAATAGCATTTACACGGGATATACTGCTTTATAGACCCCTCACCTTACTGAATCCAAGTTTTCAGCTAGTAGTCAACTTGAGTAACTTTCTCTATAGTTTTTGTGTTTTAGGCACTTCCTTTGATTTCTGAAAGTGAAATTACAAACTACATTTGCCTGGAGCTTTTGCATTTATTGTCGGTAGGTTTTTGGTTTTCTGTACGGTATTAAGGATTTAGTTTAAATAGTGTAGTTTAAATTACGTTTTTTAGACTGAATTTTCGTAGTCGAAGTGTATCTTATAATAATTGTAATAGACTCAAGCGTAACCTATGATTTTCATACTTACATTTGCATGTCCGTTCATGGGCAGAATGACTAAAACAGTACGCCACTTGTAGATGCTGATCACCTGCGTTATTGGTGGCTTAATTTTTTCATAGTTTTTTGTTTGTTCATAATATGCCCTACTGAAGTATGAATCGAGCCTAACATGGCATTTTTTTGTCTAGCTTTCTTACCCTTAAAATCTACAAATTGCAGTAGTTTTTTTAATATTTTCATGTTTAGACTAATTTGGACTCTGCCTGGTGCTCGGAGGTGCTGGGTTGGATTTTTTCACTTTATTTCACATTTTTGCGAGATTTCAAGGAAAAATTTGTGGAGAGTGCTTTCAATCTTCTTGGTGCTTATTCGGATATAATTAGTCAGGTAGGAATTATTAGTGGTATACTATTAGTAAGTTGTATGTTGTTGTTGTACGTTTTAGACAATAATGTCAGTTCTTAAGAGCTATATAAAATATATTGGGTTTTAATTATTGACGTTAATGAATAGGATGTAATCTATTCGAAGCAAAACTATAATAATATAATAATTCAGATTCAAGTTTACCGATAGAATATCATAATAACTTGAGCGCTTGATAATAATTAATACTGCATTCAGTTTATGGAATTGAAGCTTATGAGTTGTGTTTTGGACGCATTTCATAGTGTTTAATTTCTACAATCAACACATTTCTAAATAAACTGTAGGAGGGATGGAATGTGTTTGTGTTTAGGTGTTGGTGAGCAGCATCGGTGGTCTGCACCCACGCGAGCTGCGGCTGTCCAGAGGGGTGCTGGCCTATTTGTCCGAGATGGCGCGATACAAGCTCTACTGGAATCAAGCCGCGCCACAAAACGCCACCAGGCTATTGGTCAGGGCACATGACCATTCATACTTTACAGCCGTTTGTCCGTTCAGCCGGCAAAGTTACGAAATAATCAGTGGATAAGATCAGATTGTGGCGTGATTATTTCTCGATTGTGCCAGCTGAACGGGACATACGGCTTGAAGTGAATCGACCCTAGTGCTTTACCATCGTTTCAGAGCATCAAAGCCAAGCTTAATATTATGATTAGAAATATAAAGAAATTGTCATTATTCCTATTTACGTAATGAAACAACGTAGTAAACCGTAAGCTGTTCAGTCAACACTCATGTGCAAACTAAAGTCTGAACGAAAATGTTTGACACTGAGAGAGAAAAACAGGTGGCGTGATTTTAGCAGTTACTCGCTGTACCATTGATGGCTGAAATTTGTTCTTCAACTTGCAAGTTGAACTAGACCCAGCTATTGTACAAAAAATGGCTCTTTTTTTGGTCATGTAGTTTCCCTGTAAATGCTTGGGAACAAAATGATAGGAATCAAGCATATAAATCAATGTCAGGGGCAAGTGGTGAGAAAACTGTGTTTCATGTCGTTAACTGTTTCAGGCTTCTGTGCGACGCTTCACGGCAAACGCAATGCTGCTGCTTCAAAAACAAACCTGGCTGGCACATTATCTGAAAGATGTAAGCTGCTAAAGTGTGAACTGGCTGGGCCTGCTAAAATATTATTTTAGTGGCAACACGCACGACAGTTTTTAGCGAATTTCATAAATCCAGAGCGTTAAAATAATATCAACTAAACTCTCGGCGTAGGCAAGAAGCTCCTACTGTAAAGTTTTGAGTTGAGGTAATTCTGCATTTTAAGATTATCGAGATGTGATTTCAATATGTACCTTTGAATTTATCTTTGATCGTTGATTTTTAAATAATATAGGCTTAACTCACCCCCAGATACGATATTATTTTCCTGATGGTTGGAGTAGGAATAGGATCATCCTTCGTCAATAAATTTGCACAATATTGAGGAAATGCTAGAATCGCGTTGAAATGTTGCCATTAAATTGTTTTAGAAAATAAAACGGCAACCGAAATCAGAAACAGAAGCGGACATCAGCTTGATACAGATAAATAAATTGTGAGTTATTCAATTCTTGAGCCAGTTTGGTACAGTAAAGGTAAAGGTAACCTGCGGATAGATAATTATCCTAAGTGCAGTGTTCAGCTTCGCTACAAAGCCCTGGAGCGTCAAGGGTGCCACTTCAGAGTAACGAACAAGTATGAACTTTTCCAGTTGAATCGTATCTGGTTTTGTGACGGTCTGATTCAGCTGGATTTTATTAAATTTCGCTCTCTGTTCGTTCATTTTAGAGGACTATTTTTGAAATTTTTGAACTGTTTGTTTTAGGATTTTGGAGTCCCTGTTTGAATCCGTGCAATTTCTTATTCGATTTTCACCTTCGGCTACGGAAGCTAGCTATCCGGTACGTCTTACTCCTGGTTCAAAAATTTCGTCTGTGTCCTTGTCCATGTCCTTTTGTCAGTAACCGATTCCAGAAAAACTGTATGCCCCAAGTAGCCAGTTTTTCGTAGAAAGACAGTAAATGAGGTCACTTCCAGACCGTATACAAATTATGTAGTTCAATGCAAACGCATTCGTAAATTTTTCACATCAGTTGACCGAAATTTGTCCTTGTCCCTGTTCCTATGTCCTTGAGATTTATGAGCCGTGCTTTAGAGAACATTTTTGTTCAGCCGCAAAAAATCATGCCACCTATAAAGCATAAAGTATAACTTGTAGCTTGACGTTTTTGTCATTTGCCCACTGAACGGACGTAGGACTGTATGTGTGAATGACCCTTTTGCAGCGTTTCGACTGGGCAGCGTGGGAACCTCTGGTGGCCTTGGAGGAGTCTGGCGCCGACTCGTCTGGCGGCCATGGGAATCTCACCTTTCCTGCCCTGCTGTCTGGCATCCACTTTGCCGTGGGAGCTTTAAGAAGGGTTGGTCGAAGTGGTTTTTCCAGTCAGCTTGCTTGCTGGCACGTCTAAAAATCTGGCGACAGTCCGTTAGAATTTATTTGAGATTCAATGCAGTTTGTTTCTCACAGCTCTTTTTTTGAGCTGAATTGGTTCAAAAACTATGTGACTGAAACGGTCTGTCTAGGCTTTTACTAGCCGGCCGTAAATGCGGTGGGGAACACCGAACAACGGCCTAGCAATTGCAAGAATCAAGACAATATTTATATGAAACTATGTCCTCTAATTCTAGAGATTGCTATTATTTTAAATCTGTTTAAATAGTTAGATTGTAATGTAAACGACTTATTTTTCGTCGCTTAAAAAGGCCCTATACCCTATGCCGCTTAAAATAATATTTCGAGGACCGTAAAATTACTTAAGTATGTAGCGTTTGTGCTCTATGTCTCTGACCATGTCATAACCTCGTGAGTTTCAGTCCGGCTCTGCTACGGGCAGTGTGCAGGGATCCCGGAGTCCGGATTTGCCGTCCGGCACTGTCCCCGGGACGTCCGGTGCTCAGGCCCAGATCTCGCTCAGCTCCATACGCGTGGCCGGTGAGCTCAACTCAACCAGGTCACGTGATCCCAGGAAATACACTCGGAATAGTTCTGTTTCATTGGTATAGGAGCGCTTTAGACCGAGACTAAAGTGGAACACCCTATTTATTTTATAAATAGTTTTTACGACGACTAATCAGACAAAATCGAAGAGGTAGATCTGTCGCTTGTGAACGAGCATGTATTTCAGATAGGCTTCAAGGACTGAGTTTTGTTATGGGCTTAGACTCAGACCTAGATTTGATAAATCGCCGTAATATTCGGTTATCGTGCTCTTGAGCTGGGATTATATATAAAGCAATAGTATATTCAGAAGCTTGTACAGTCTATTTATGTACTCTTGAAGGCACTGTTTTTTTTCCTGGCTGTGGTAACAGCAGAGACTGTGTTTGTTTAGGAGGCGACCAAGACCAGCCCCTGGCCCTAGTGCTCCTGGAACAGTGTCTAGTGCTCTTGGCGGCTCAAGTAATGCTGTACTCTCGGCGCAGCGACCTGCCACATGCTCAGGCCTCTTACATTAAACGGGAACTTGCTCCTGATATGGTTGGTTGGGTGCAATGATGCTCAAGAGTAGTTTCTTTAGGATTTAACACAAAAATTATTCCGTGGAATGCATACCTTACAAAATGCAGGCTACAGGCAATACCTATGCGAATTGCGAACGTATGTTTAAAGCTTGAAATTTTTTATTTCGCTATGTTGATTTACACAAATAGATTATCTTAGACTTGGACCGGTTTTAGCGTTGGACTGGCTTCATGCATTTCCCCAAATATTAGGGATCGACCGGATCCAAAATTTCTGCCGGATCCGGATCCGGATCCACTGGATCCGGCCGGATCCGGATCCGGATCCAGTCTCTGAAGCACACACATTTTTTAAAAAATGAAAAAATTTTCAAAAATATTTTCGTCTAACTTGACATATACACACCTTTTTGGTTTGCATTTATGACTTGTGTGTTATGTTCTAGTGATTCAGCAAATCACAGCAAGCTCGTTTTGTCACCAAAAGTTGTAAAATGCTCTATCGAATTCTTCCACAATAGCACAAATGGCAATTCGCCAGTCCAAAGGAACGTAAACTTAGCAGTATATACATACTGACGTATAAATCTACAAGTGTTCGTCTTACTACATTAAGGCAGACGAAACGACAAATGAGACAGTGGATTAAACAAATAGAAACTGCACAAGTTCGATATAGTAATATTGATAGGGTTTGAGGAAAGAGAATTATAATAAATATTAAACCGTAAAGTTGCAGGAGCGTGGGTGCGGCAGCCCCCAGAAAAAAAAACGGGAAAAAAGTTATATTTTGGGGCCAAATGTTGTTCACTGGACGCAATTTTTGGGTTGTCATTAGGAAAATTTTCAGGACTGGGGTGATTCTGGGACTGGGTAGATTACACTATTGCTGCGAAGATTTGCTGATGTTCAAGATTTCAAGGTTAAATCCGACGGTGAGGAAGTGCAGTCAAGTAGCAATAACAATCAACAAGTAACAGTCAGCGTTTTTTTGGGCCAAACTGGTGGCCATGGCCACTAAAATTATGGATTGGCCACTTAAAATTTTGGGCTGGTGGCCAATTCGGCCACCTAAAAGTGAAGTTTAAAATGAAGAGTGTGTTTCTAAATCAAAAAAATCGCCAGGCTTCTGGGGGCTCTCGCCCCCAGACCCCCATGCAGGTTATCAATACAAACAATATATATATGCTGCACAATCTTGACTCAAGGTTTAATGCTGATAACGCTCCGTCATCCGAGTGTGCCACATTGTATCGCGCTAGTTATTTCGATTTCGTTGACAGCAGTATGAACTTTTTGTCGTAAATATTTGTTGATTTTTGTCATTGACTTGTGGGGGGCATGGCTACCTGAATAAGTGAATTTTAGGTTCTGTTAATTTCTCAAAAATCTCAAATTCACACGGAATGAGCACGCGCAAAGGCGCATCGCACATGAAAAAAACGAAAACCAAGGCGGATCTAGGGTAGGGGTGGGAGGGGCGGCGCTGCGGCCGCCCCACTTTCAGAATTTTGCCTAAAGTCAAAGTGAAATTGTACACAAAAGTCCCCCTTTTGATTTTTATTGCCCGGCTGAAAAAATTTCCGATATATACGTCTCCAGTTGACCAAATTTGTCCTAAAAATAAAAAATTCTCCAAATTTTTTCCCAGAAGCTGCAGCCCCCATAACCTTGCAACGTTGCGGCTTGCCATTCCTTATTATTATCCTTCATCAAAGCCGATGCCTATGTATATACACGAGTGTACATTATGCTGCATTTACTTGTGCAATACGCTGTGATGTGACGTCGCCCCTTTCGATTTACCTTTCCTGTCTGCCAAAAAATTTTCTGATACGTCTCCAACTTAGACTTCCAACTGATCTATTTCGACCCATCAACCAACGGTTTTCTGCAATTTTTTCTGGGGGCTACCGTCCCCAGACACCTGCTACCCTGTGGGTTTGTCTTTCATGACAGCATGTGTAGTATATATATTTTTTATGTCAAAAAATTTCGGAAAATTTGCTAATTTGCTAGTTTCTGGACCATTGCAGGCCACCATTATTGTAATTTTCGGAGATTTGAGCTCCAATTTTACGTTGGATGCTGCAGCGGTGGAAAATATGCATGTTTTTGACCGAAAAAATGGTAATATGTGTCGTTTTTTGCGTTAAAATCGCAATTAAGTGCATTTTATCACATTTCAAAAAAATCGAAAAGTCATCCCCCCCCCGACATTTTTTTCTGGCTACGCCACTGTGTGTGTGTATATATATATAAATAAATAAATAAATATATATATATATATATATATATATATATATATATATATATATATATATATATATATATATATATATATATATATATATATATATATATATATATAGTTTCAGTTCAGCTGTTTTGCCATTTCGTGGTTTGTAATCTCAAAAAACTTCGTAAACTTTCCAAATTTGCTAGCTTCTGGAAGCTGGACGGCATCTGGGTTAGGTAATTTTCAGTGTTTTTAACTCAGTAAATTTTTAACGCATATTGGCCACTAAATTTTTGCATTGGCCACTAAAATGTTGGGTCTAGTGGCCAGCTGGCCACCAAGAAAAAATTGCAGAAAACCGTCGCGTTGACTCGGTCGAAATAGATCAGTTGGAAATCTGTAAGTTGGAGACGTATCAGAGAAAATTTTTTGGGATACAGGAAAGGTAAATCGAAAGGGGTGACGTCACATCACAGCGTATTGCACAAGTAAATGCAGCATAATGTACACTCGCGCACAGACATAGGCATCGGCTTTGATGAAGGATAATAATAAGGAGTGGCAAGCCGCAACGTTGCAAGGTTATGGGGGCTGCAGCTTCTGGGAAAAAGTTTCCAGAAAGTTTTATTTTTAGGACAAATTTGGTTGTTAACTGGAGACGTATATATCGGAAATTTTTTCAGCCGGGCAATAAAAATCAAAGGGGGACCCTTGTGTACAATTTCACTTTGACTTTAGGCAATTTTCTAAAAGTGGGGCGGCCGCAGCGCCGCCCCTCCCACCCCTACCCTAGATCCGCCTTGGTTTTTTCGTTTTTTTCATCTGCGGTGCGCCTTTGCGCGTGCTCATTCCGTGTGAATTTGAGAATTTTGAGAAATTAACAGAACCTAATTTTCGATTATTCCAGTAGCCATGCCGCCGACAAGTCAATTACAAAATCAACAAATATTTACGACAAAAAGTTCATACTGCTGTCAACGAAATCGAAATAACTAGCGCAATACAATGTGGCACACTCGGATGACGGAGCGTTATCAGCATTAAACCTTGAGTCAAGATTGTGCAGCATATATATATTGTTTGTATTGATAACCTGCATGGGGTCTGGGGGCGAGAGTCCCCAGAAGCCTGGCGTCTATTCCCATCTCCCCACACATTCTTCATCTTGAACTTCACCTTCAGGTGGCCAAATTGGCCATCAGCCCTAAATTTTAAGTGGCCAATCCATAATTTTAGTGGCGATGGCCACGAACTTCGCCCAAAAAAACGCTGACTGTTACTTGTTGATTGTTATCGGCTAATTTACTGCACTTCTTACTGTCCCCATTAGTTTTGAACAATACGTAACTGAACGAAGAGCAA
>JASANF010009630.1:0-17501 GCA_030248245.1 Trissonchulus sp. WLG1_4
GAAAGAAACACTCACCACTCAACCACTCAGATTTTACATGAAATTATCATTCTACATCATCATTTTACATTTTTCATTTGAAACTGACTGTATACTCGATCAATATCAATCAATCGGTAAATCATTTGGCCCATATGTTAGCTGCCGTAATCAACCGCCAATTGGTTATGTGACAATTGAGCACCTAAAGTTAAACGCAAAGATTGCTGAACCCTGAGACAAATTAGATGGCGTGATTTTTCCAACTCTACACTTGTTGTACTCTACTTGGTGTACTCTTGATGGCTGAAACTTGTTCTTTCTAAGGGCCTATTCCTTTACCGGGATTAACGGGCTGGATTTATTATAGTCCGAGGTTTTGGAATGACAAATAAACTAAACGGACTAAACGAGTTAAAATAAGTCAGCGGCTTAATTTTAGTCTGACCCCATTCCAAAACTACCACTGGACTGATCGGACTTAACATACACACTTAACATTAGCGTCCATAGCTAAGTCCTTTTAGTCCGATTAAAAAACAGCGCGCTAGAAGTTAAGTCCGTTTAATCCGGAGATTTTGGAATGGCATTTTGCAGCTTCATTAGCGTCCTACTATAATTAACCCTTTAATCAGGTAATGCCCTAACTGAATAAAGTTTCAGGGTGAGGGTGCAGCCATTTTTGGTAAGACTTTAGTACATAATGGCATCTCGTAATTGTGAGAATTTCTGATACAATAGTATCCACTTGTTATGTACTTTTTGTTGCCCTAGTGGAGTTTTGAGGATGAAAAATCAATTGGAATCAAATCTTTGAATGTTTTGCATTAACAAAGTTAAGTCCAATTCCTACTGAAAAAATGTATCATTATATGCGCCATTTTTTTCATTTTTTTACGGTACTCAATTTTGCACTTCTAACTGTGAGAACTCCTTGATGTAATCATTTTGAGACGGTTCGAGTTTAGTGGTCGATTAAAATGAAAATTTTCGGAAAGAAAATTTGCAAAAAATCCCCCTCAATGCGAATACAGGTCTACCGTATAATGAGGGCTAATGCTGTAATTTTTTGTAACCACTTCAGGAAATTGTAGAAAGTTGTAACAATCCGTCATGTCAAGTTTTATAACGTCAATTTTAATTTTTATCCAACGTTTCTGCATGCAAAAATAGGTTGGGCCAAAAAAATTATTGACTTTATGTAATTTCTTACAATCAAAGGGCTTTTGGAGTGACATTTTTTCAATAGCCTTCTGAAATTCAGACTAAAATTTATTGCTGGATTTTTCTACGGGAAAGTTCTATTCTTAACTTGTTTTCTATTATCAATAGATTTTTTCTGCAATTTTCAATTGCACTAACCTATTTTTTGACGAAACGCACTACAGAACACAGCTACCATAAAAATACCCCACCAAATTTCAATTTTAGTTTAGTCTGCTGCCAGTATTGCGTAATATTTTTAAGCCTGTTTCACACGATGGGGAAAACGCGTGGGGTGCCACATGATGCCACAGCCACCTCACGTTTTTCGACATCGTGTGAAACAGACTAAAGACGTCTTGGTGTCTGTGAATTTTGATAGGGTCTTATCTAAAAAGGGATTTTTCGGATTAGATTTAAACTTATTTGGTTTATTCAACGTTACCAAGTTAATCTCTTCAGCCAAATTGAAATCTTGGATAATGCCTCCGGTGTGCTCATTAAATAGTATATATATTTGGACTGGATTAACTGAATTAACTTTAGTGGCTTAATATTAGGAAAACTTGACACTGAATAAAATTGAAATGGTCCCCCTTTGAAATAGCGGGGGTTTTACTGTGACAAAATTTTCAAGCTTTTCAAAACGTGTAAGGTAATCCACTCTATCGGAACTTTTATGTACGTCTATTCATCCATTCTTCATGTCGCTACCTCAGTAGCGACAGGACTTTACATTTGTTTTGCCCTACGTAAATTGCACGTCTTACATGTAATCACTGTGGCAAGTTTGTGAGCGTGTTTGTGTGTAATTTTTCTGTAATGTGTGTGTGAGCTGGCCCAGGCGGCCAGCTAGCTAGCTTCGGTTTGTTGTTGCTAGCTAGCTTACTGTTGGACAGAAATGGCCAAATTAGTCGTTTTCTATTGTTTTTTAAAGTCCTAAACATAATTTTTTATTGACTGACGCTTCAATTGTTGAAAACTAGATAAACTATATTTAATTACTTTCAGAATTCTTCAAAACAAGCAGCAACAAAAAAAGTCATCCCAAAACTTTGAATGGATGTATTTGAAAACAATTGCTTTCCCAGAAAATGGTAATTATTTTGGCATAACAGTTTTATTGGTATCTCAAGTACGCGTTTATTACAGTGTCGTTGTCGTTTATTCTGCAAGCTTAATGTTCAAGTAGTTGCTGTGCAAAACTTCGTCAATCAGAGACTAATTTCGGGTGCATGAGCTAGACTGGAAGACTGAAACAGATTGCATTTACAACTGTGAGTCTGTACTAGCTTATAGACGCAAATACGGACAGGTATAAACCAAACTTAAGCATTTTATAGCATGGTGTAAATTTGTAAGCCATGAATGCACCGTGTTTTTTTCTCGCAAACACCTTGATTTGATAGCTACACAGACATGCACTAACCGAACAGATATTTGTTTTTGCTAAAGCCCTGTGGTGGGTTGATTCGTCGGAATTTGTGCCTTAGGTTCTTGAGGTTGGCAAACCCTATCAGTCACGTCAGAAAACCGTGTGTGGGTCGAATGAGATAGACTTAGAGAAAAGAATATTTGGGGCTGACAGAGTTGGGGGTTCCGTTGGGTGCAGTGTTGTTAAGCATTCTCCAAGTCCACACAAAAGTCCCAGGCTCGATCCTCTACACCATTTTTTCTTTTTTCTTTCACAAAATAGGGAAATCCTTCTTCAACATAAGTATTTAAAACTATGTATATTCTTAAAATTGCCGTAACATTTACAAACGTTTTAAAAAAATACCGAAAAACATTAGCAAAAGTTGAAATAATGTGAGCGACAGGTTAAACTTCCTTTGAAGGGACTTCTTCCAGTTGATGTCTATTTTACTGATTATATGTTACACTGACTGTTGGTCATGACTTCAATTATGCTGTGACCATGGATCAAAACTCAATAAATTTTGCATAGAATTGCTGCTTGTTGTTAGCTCAGTCGTCAAAATTACGAAAAATCACGCCAGTATAGGTATGTATAATAATCAGATGTACATGGGGGTCTAGAGGGGTGCAAGCCACCCCCAGAGTTGAGAATTCGGGACAAGCACCCTAAGATATGCCCAACTGCACAAGCCCCCCTCTGCTGTTGCTAAAAAAGGTGCCCGAAAATTCAAAAATTATCCCAGATCGCGGTAAAGTGCTTCGAAAATAAACAAAAAACTAAGAAATCTCGAAAATTATTAAAATTTTGCCAAAATTTCCCATTTTTAGGCAAAAATTTCTCATTTTTAGGCGAAAATTTGAAATGTTTTGCGTTTTTGTCTGTTCACGCCCCCCCCCCCCAAATCCGCCGTGGTGGTAAGAACCACGCCAAACTCTCACGGCGTTGTCACTTATCACCGGAAAATTGAAAAACCAAGATCTAACCAATCAAAATTCAGTTAATCAGATTAACGGAAAACTTCATTTCTTTTTTCGTCTCGGGATTTCTTGAAATAGTAAATAGTAGTCATAAATTGTTTTCTCATCTTTTTAAGTATATATTGCAGTCATATTAATGTTTTTATTTTAATTTGTTTACATATACATCTGAAGGCAGGGGGTATGTATCCCCCTCCGCATATCCAAATCCGTGGAGGGAGGGTCCCAAAAATCTGAGCAAAAGTGCGTGAAAAAGGCACTATGTAGGCTACAATTGCACAAAAATTCAGTCTTGGTGGAAATAACGTTCAGCTATAATCTAATAGGTATACACACTTATTTCCCCGAACACATTTTCTTGGTGTGATTTTTTTCTTAATTTTTTTAGCTGAACAGTTATTGAACATAATCGACCCGACATTAGTTTTTAATATTCGTGAGTGAAAAATTTCTTCGATTAACCTGAATCCTTCGATTTTGAAAGCTTTTTTTGCTTTTTTGTGAAATACCGTTCTATTTCGCTGAGTTTTAAAAAGATCCGCTATTCAGTTGATATTATTGGAGTGAAAAAATAATCGGCGTAAACTTCACTGCAAAATAACGGAATTGAATTATTTTTGACTCAGAGTCAAATTTGGGCCTTCTTTACAAAATTTCGACCTTACTCAACCACAACAACTTAACCTGACAAGTTTTTTCTACTTTAACAATACTCGAAGTGATATTACTTTAAGCAGATTACAGTTTTTTTAATTTTATTTTAAAACGGTCACTAAGTAATTTTATGATGCGAATTAAATTTAAGTACCCATAGTGTTATTTTTTAAGAACGTCCAAAACATAAATACTTTTTTAATTTCGTTTATTAAAAAGTGTATGTAAAAATTTATCATGGTTAATTTTAACATAAAATAAAACATTAGTTAAAAGTATTAGTTTTAATTTAACCGCTTACAATTTTGTGCCCCCATAGGTCGAAGTCAAATTTAAGTTGGTTTGCTTTTGTCATTTATATAAACTTTTTAAAAAATTTAAGAAAATTTTTCAGTCCACTTTTGGAGGTTGACCTGAATTTCGTTACTGACATACATTTTCGACACCAAACAGGGTCAGGCTTTGTAAAGTGAACTGAGGGCACTTCACAAAACAGGAAAGACGAACCTCAAACTTATTCAATGATGTTAAATAAGCCAAGTAGTTTTCAAACATTTTCTGAGATTTGCACAACTTCGCTTGTTTGTTGAGTCAGGCTTCGATAAACATTTAATTGCCTGCGATTCTGCTTGGGGGCAGGTAGCCTTTTCGGTAGTTTTTTTAATGTTTGAGTTGAGGAAAGGTTTCTGTCACCAAAAAAATTGACTTCAAACTTGAACTTGAATTTTTGAAATTTGATTTCAGGGGTTTTCTATGTTGAATTTATAGGTATTAAAGATTAAAATAATAAAAAAGATTAAAAAAATTGAAGTGAAGTGTTTGTGAAATGCGACAAAATTTGCAGTGTGAACCTTCAAGTGTACCAAGTTTCATGAGTTGACGTTTTACCGTTTTTTACTAAAAAATTAATGCGGGAATGCCACAATTGGATAAAACCCTGGGATTGTGAGATTAATAAGGCTTTGAACATACGCTACATTGTTGTCCGATTGTTAAGTTTTAGGCCACTTATTCCCAACTGCTATTTAGCTTTTAGGTCACCCAACACCGATCTCTTATCTAGCTCTTACCTCTTATATAACCCAACTGTCAACTTTTAGGCCAACGTAATCCCCAATGACTGTTAACTGTAGGCCACTTAATGCCCAATGACTGTTAACTTTCAGGCACTTTAATGTCGCCAGTTAATCCCAAATGACTGTCAACTTTTAGGCCACTTAATCCCTAACGACTGTCAATTTTAGGCTAGTTAATCCCCAATTGTGAACTTTTACGCCATTTAATCGCCAACTGCTAGCTGTGAGGCCACCCAATCATCCATTGGTTTAACTCTTACCCCAAATGTCAGCTTTTAGGCCACTAATCTCCACTTTTAAGCTACTTAATCCGTGGTTCTTGCTTTTTAAGCCACTGAATCGCCATTTCTTTACTTTTAGTCCACTTATGTAATTCCCATCGCACTGTTAACTTTAAGGCCAGTAAATCCCCACTTGTTCACTGTAAGGCCACTTAATCCCCAATGATTGCTAACTTTTAGGCCTATTAATCTCCACTTTTTAGCTTTTAGGCCCCTTCATCCCCATTTCTTGCCATTTAGGTCACTTAATCCCTACTGATTGTTAATCCCCAATGACTGTTAACTTTTAGGCCACTTAATCGCTAACTGTTCACTTTAAGGCCACTTAATTCTTAAGCCCCCCATTCTTTACCTTTAAGGCCACTTAATCCTAAATTTTTTAACTGTTAGGCCACTTAATCTCCACTTTTAAGCCTTTTAGGACACTTAATCCCCATTTCTTGCCTTGTAGGTCATTTATCCCCCCCACTGATTGTTAATCCCCACTGACTGTCAACTTTTAGGCCAGTTAATCCGCAATGGGTGCCATGGATTATCACGAGCTGAAAGCCCTGGCTCCACAACGGCGGCTGACCTTCTTCTCCGTCGTCTTCAGTACGGCGGCCACCTTTCTGTGCATGGTCACGGTGCCGATGGCCTACAACTATGTGCAGTACATCAATTCGGTGCTAGAGAGCGAGATGGACTTTTGCAGGGTAGGGATTAGAGGGATTAGACTGGGGTTAAGTGGACAAGATTATGGATTAGACTAGGGTTAAGTGGATTATATGGATTTGGCTAGGGTTTAGTGGATTATATAAATTAGACTAGGTTTAAGTGAATTATATGGACTAAACGGGACTTTAGTCAATTCAAATGGATTAGACACGGGTTAAATGGATTATATAGATTTGGCTAGGTTTAGTGGATTATATGGATTTGGCTGGGTCTACTTCGATTAGGATAGGGTTTAGACTAGGGTTTAGACTAGGGTTTAGTGGATTATATGGCTCCGGCTTGGTTTTATTGCATTAGCAGGATTAAGCTAAGGTTTAGTGGATTAATATGATTAGACTAGGGTTTGTGAATTAGGATAGGGATTAGGCTAGGGTTTAGTGGATTATATATGTAATAGTTTCGGCTACGTTTTATAGCATTACCAGGATTAAGCTAAGGTTTAGTGGATTAATATGATTAGACAACGGATTTGTGGATTAGGATAAGGATTAAGCTAAGGTTTATCGGATATGCAGATTCGTCACAGATCACAAACACTACCTATTACCACAAATACTATAATTTCCACCATTCTATTGTACTTTCTAGTCATTGTTCCCCGGTTAAGTTCCACAGCTTGTGTCCGTTCAGCTTGCAGAATTTAAATTTCTAGCAGCTTTTTGTAAGTAACAAACAACAATGACCTATGTATGAAATTAACTGTTTCCTATCTTAAATCGGTAGACTTTATTTTCAACTCAGCACAGACATATAAAATTTAAATATGCATATACGCATTAAGTAAGAAAAGCAAAAGAAAGTCAAAAAACCAAATAATTAAGAATTATTTTTTTTAAATTTCAGACTCGAGCATCCAACATGTGGCGCGGTCTGGTGGAGGTGGAAATGGCTCGGGGGGGTTCGGCAGGGCTAAGCAGGATAATCCGGCAGGCAGTGAATCAAGGTCCACCCCAGGGGGGCAAACCCAAGGGACCCCCGCCCCAGGAAGAAGGGGGCCATTGGGCCTTTGGGCAGTATTTCGAAAATGAACAGGAGGCTAAGGAATTTGAGAGATTGCAGAAGTTTGTGGGCAAGAAGGCAAGGCAAGAGGAACCGCCACCCAGTTTTGGGGATGATGACGTTATTGCCATACAACGACGCCAGCAGCAAACCTGTACGGATTAACTGGGGATTAAGGGGATTAAGCCCGGTCCATACTTGTCCTTGTCGTTTTGTCCCTAAGCTAGCTCTAGAAAAAAAAATGCCAGACTAAATGTGATAATTTTTTGGATGACCAAAGTTGGGGTCAAGATCAGACTGTATGCAAAAAAATACCGCAATGCTAAATTATATATGCGAAATGTACTTACCGAAAGTTGTCCTTATTCATGTCCCTGTGTCCGTAGGACAAGTATGAACCGGGCCTTTTCGACTAAAAATCATTAATTTAATTTCATTTACTTTACTAACTAAACTAATGAGCGAAGTGAAACTAAACGTGATTTCATAAATTAAGGTGACTCTAGTAGATAAAGTCTGTTTTGGATTTAACAGATGTCCCTAAAAGTTGTGAAATGGACCGTATGCAAATGAAAAACGTTTTTCGGATGAAATACAACTTTGTGATGCAACATTTTGTCTAATTTTTATATGAACTCGTGTCAAGACGAAAGTGTGGTCAAAAATGCTGAACACTTGTAGAAAACAGATGGCGTGATTTTAGCAGCTACTCGATGTACTCTTGCTGGCTGAAATTTGTCCGAAATATATAGTTTAGTGACTTGATATGCCGATTCCTACCCGCCACTCGTTTTATGTCACCCCTATCTGTTTAGCAAAACTCGACAGTGGAAATCTGCGTGCAAGGAAAAACTCAAGTGTTCAACATATTTGGGTTAGACTTTAGTAGATTAGTTCAGGGTCATTTAATAATTTTTTTATTTCAGGCTGTACGTGTCACCAGGGCGGTGTCGGCCCCCCCGGACCTCCGGGGCTAGACGGCCAGGATGGGGCAGATGGTCAAATTGGGGAAATGGGGGATCCCGGACCCGCTGCCCCGCCGGGCTCGATTCTCGAACCGGGACCCCAGTGTACCACTTGTGCACCGGCCACCCCGGGACCCCCCGGCCCTGCGGGACCAAAGGGACCCAGCGGCCCCCCTGGAGACCCTGGAACCCCAGGATCTGGGGGAGGTCAAGGCCCCCCCGGCCCCCAAGGACCCCCGGGTCAGTCCGGCACCCCGGGAAGTCCCGGACTCAAAGGACCCAATGGAGATCCTGGAACGACAACCGAAAGTCCCGGACCTCCAGGAAGAAGGGGGGAACCCGGTCCCAAAGGCCCCCCCGGACCCCCTGGACCCCCCGGACCCGATGGAAGTGGGGGTGGAGACGGCCCCCCCGGACCCCCCGGGGATCCCGGACCCGGAGGCTCGGACGGAAGACCCGGAGGTCCCGGGGATCCGGGTCCGGATGGAGAAAGAGGATCGGCCGGAGACTGCAACTATTGTCCCGCTCCCAGATTGGCACCCGGATACTAATTTGCATATTTTTCCACCTCTACTACACTTCCTCTTCTTATTTTAGGCCAGTGATATTGATTGACCCAGTATATTTAAAAAAAACGAATTTT
Source organism: Trissonchulus sp. WLG1_4 (assembly GCA_030248245.1). Taxonomy (NCBI): domain Eukaryota; kingdom Metazoa; phylum Nematoda; class Enoplea; order Enoplida; family Ironidae; genus Trissonchulus; species Trissonchulus sp. WLG1_4. Next base: position 8,915 of record JASANF010009630.1, read on the forward strand.
GATCGAATTTGCAATTATATTTTCATGGACACAGCTTTAATTCTTCACTTTACTCTGTGCTTTACAGTGTTACAGTTTTCGTTCCTTCTTTCTTTTCTTATCAACATAAGTTTGAGTGACTTGATAAAGCCCGGTTCATACTCGTCCTTTTGAATTTCATCTTTTTGTGAAAATTTTAGCAACAAATGAAACACATCCTTTTGTCTGTTTGGCTGTCCTTTTCGGCGTCTTTTTATCCATTTCAAAATGTCCTTGTCCTTTCGAGAAACCATTTACTTATAAGTAGTCACTTTAAATTCATTTTACGGACAGTTTACGACAAACGGACACCTTACGAACAAGTACGATGACGCAGGCTTTAAACTCGGTTTATTTCATACTTATTGTCCGTGACTGTCAGTAACGGTCTACAAGCTTGTACATAAAACTGTTGCAAATGCAAACTTGATTTTTTTGCACAATATTGAAAAATTCTAATCAGCTGTTTAATAATCAGCTGGACTTGAACCTAACTTCGTTCATGCAAAAAAACTGCTAGGTACAATTGCTTGGGAATCGTTCAGGGACAAAACGATAAGAACAACGACAAGTATGAACCGGGCTTTAGTGCTTTTGGATTGTTGCTTATAGCAACCGTATGTAGGTGGGCTCCGGCTAAAGAAATAAAGAAATAAACAAGTTGTACTGTACCACTTGCATTGTATGTAATGGTTTCTTAAGGTCGTTTCAGAAATTAATGTCAACTTGATTCGATTAGCGAAATTAACTTGATAACTCAACATATATAGGATTGACTTGAATTCATAATATTTTGCAAGCAAATTCAGCAGAGCGTTCTACAAAGTTTTCTATAGGTACTGAAATTAATCTCTGTAGTTAATCTAATCCAGTCAATATAATTTGTGAAAAGACCAGATTCTGTTCATAATTTTGGATTAACTTGCTTAGATTCCTAAAACGGTGAGGATTTATTAATCCGTTTAATCCAATAGTCTAATCTAGTTAATCCGAATTGTTAAGTCATGTAGACTAAAGTGAGTAAAAATCTTTTGCCACGTAATATGTAGCTACCTACTTATTTCTAGCTCACTGTTCAGTTTGATATAATATTGTGTGTTTTGTCAATGCACAGTTCACACTATAATTGTCTTTGAGGTAGGTATGCGGACAAGTACAAATTTTAGTGAACTGTTGTGAGGAATAGACAAAATGGTTTTGACTTAAGTTTTGTTAATAAACTAGACTTTGATAAACAAGCCCATACTGCGGTAAAACCTTCAGTAAGCATCAAGCAAAAAGTTTTAAGTAAAGTGACCAGAGGTCAGCTAAAGCCTGTTGTGCAGCGATATTTACCTGTCAAACGGTGAATTGCACTAAATTGGATTAATTGACGATTAACTTAAATCGACTCAGCTTAGGGGCTTAAATTTTTTAAATCAGTTCAATCCGCTACACCAATGAAGATTAGCGCAGTTGGCGCTTCAGAGTTAATTGAAAACTAAGGTGTAACTCCGATTCAGCCGAGAACTAGTTCTATTCAACTGGAAATTAGCTCCAACTCAGACTTAAGTTAATCCGATTTGGTGTAATCCACAAAAAAATTAAGCAAACAATCCATAACCAGAGCATCCTAAACAGGGACTTCATGATTTATGATTGATGCAGTGGCTTGCGAAATCTTTTGTCAGTGACGACTTCCAGATAACATTCACAGCAATGTGACGCACGCGTAATACTTGGTAATACCTAACCTACATGAACTAAACGAACGCACTGGAAAAAGTTATTGCTAATTTCTATGTAACTTTTATGCTAGACAACGCTGTGACGCACGCACAGTTAATCCAAAGTGCACAGCAAACGAACACACACGCTTATGAAACACTCCATACTGATCGCCAGAATCAAAATTAGAGACCTGTTGTGCTGTGGCACAACAGGAAAAACGTTGTTCTTGCGACGAAAAGTGGTCTGAACACAGCTCAGAGACAAAACTACACAGGCAGGGATAAGAGCGAGTAGACATCGGGCTTTGTTGTGAATGTATTATTATTGGCGATATGCACTGGCTTTGCTACTAACCAAACCATCGAGTAAAGGGATTTGTTACTGTTTGTGTTGTTAATGTTGAGTAGGCATTAATTAATTAAAGGCAATTAATATAGGCTACTACTTAGTACTTAGTATTTAGTATTAGTAAGTTTTTTAGTTTTATTTTTCGACACCAAAATGTGGGGGTTAAAAATAACCTGATTTGTATTGAGGAACTCAAATTATCCCTGGGGCAGGGGCCGTAGACACTACTTTTTACGAAAAAATTTCGACCCCAAAATAGAGTTCTGCCACTAGCAAATTTTCCGGGCCGGGCCGGGCCGAGGTAAGTTTCCCATGTATCACGGTTTTTTAGATGACTCAGAGAAACGGCGATTCGGCTATAGCCAATTATTATACATTGATTAGTCCAAAATAGCCGGCAATAGCTGTAGCGAATCTCAGCACATATTTCCAATTAGACTGTTTCGCCGCAGCTATAGTTGGCCGTGGCTATTCCGGCGATTTTCAAATGGCCAAGTTTTGACTAAAGAAACCCGGCTATAGCTGTGCTACGGCTATTATTGAAATCAACAGAGACCCCTAAGAAGTGGCGATTTGGCTATAGCCGCCAATAGCCTTTCAAATACACTGTTTAGTCTGAAATAGGGAACAATGCATCAGACTCAAGCTTTCAGTAATAATAACTCAGCAAACAGTGCTACACTAAACTTATTTCAACTTAAATTCTGAAAATATATATTGATCAACGAAATGATTAACGATTAATCAAAATCTTAATAAGGCTGTTGATGTTATATTACGCTTGTAATCACAGAGCACCAGTTGTCATGTTGACTTTAACGATTATTAGCAAGCCGAAATAGCACAGTTGGGAGTGCGTTAGACTGAAGATCTAAAGGTTCCTGGATCGATCCCTGGTTTCGGCAACTGTTTTAAACTTATTGTAAATTTGCCGTTTTTAATAAGTTGGTCTTTTGCCTTATATTTATTTTCCCAGAAACTAGGTATAAATATGCATCTTAAAGATTTCACTTTTCGTTAGTTATTCAAGGCATTTCATGTTGGCCTTAGCCTATGAACGCGATGCATTTTCCAAATTTGATCGCTGCGTTTTATTGATATCGTTTTAGTTTTTCCTTTGAAGAAAACCTGCAGACTAGAAATTTAATTTAAGAAATTAGAGATTTAATAAACTCCTTAATCAAAAGACGATGCTCATGACTTGTGAATTAGAATGGTGTTATGGTACATCATTTTTTCGTTTGAGAGACTTCTAGCTTATTTTTACACAACTTGTTGTAGGGGAAAAACATCTTCAATATTTTGCATACACAATTTGCTGAAAGAAAAACTACGCCAATCTTTTATATTACACAATTTGAAGTAAAATAATTGCACAACAGGTTTTAGCTGACCCACTGGTCAGCTTACTTGAAAGTGTTGCTTAATACCAAGAGTACATAATAGGAAGAGTATGACACTCTCCCTATTATGCCTGGCAGCGCGCGTCCAATGCGGAGCGCGAAATAGCCAGTTTATGTACGGTTTTGAGGGGGGGTACCCCCCCCCTCAACTGAAGACGGGGTGCTGAACTGTTCAGCACATCAACGAAAGTCCTTGTCAGTGTCTTGAAATGAGGGGGGGGGTACCCCCCTCTCAACTGAAGACGGGGTACTGAACTGAGGGGGGTACCCCCCCCTCAGTTGAGTACGGGGTATCGTTTTGAGGGGGGGAGTACCCCCCCTCAGTTGAGTACGGTGTCTTCAGTTGAGGGGGGGTACCGCCCCCCCTCAAAACCGTACATAAACTGGCTATTTCGCGCTCCGCATTGGACGCGCGCTGCCAGGCATAATAGGGAGTGTCGTACTCTTCCTATTATGTACTCTTGTTAATACTTACTGAAGGTTTTGCCGCAGATCGGGCTTGTTTAACACTGGAAATTCGACCTACCCCAAATTAACAGGTAAGTCAACACACTCTTTATTCACAGATTCTGCAAATTCTATACAAACCAAGTATACAGTACCTGTTGCGCTGTGGCGCAACAGGAAAAAGCTATATTCGTCATTCAATATATTGAACCGTAATTTTAGAAAATGAGGAAAGGACTTTTTCTCCACTATGGCAGGTACACTTTGACTTGGTCGTTGCAGGTTCATCTATGTAGCCGCAGACAAGTACAGTGTCATAGTAACATTGAAACATGCATAATGGCAAAAAACTGAAAAAAACTTATTTGAATACTTAAATTACTAAAATTTGGAAAACTTAAACTTAAACTTAAATTAAAATCAAGGCCGTAACTTAAACTTAAACTTAATTGTTTTCAAGACCAACTAATAAGAGAACATAAAAATAATTCATAATGAGAACTAAACTAAACTAATAAAATCGAGGACTAACTTAAAACTAAACTTAACTTATAATGGAGGGACATTTATATATATATATATATATATATATATATATATATATATATATATATATATATATATATATATATATATATATATATATATATATATATATATATATATATATATATATATATATATATATATATACTACATACCTAAATAGAAAATTAAAGCAGACACTGTATTTGTTGTAAATAAAAATTAGGGCCTACGAGACTCGGGGGCTGTGCTGTAGTGGTTAGCATGCTTGAATTCGAAGCGGGCGGCCCAGGTTCGATTCCCAGCGCCCCCATTTCTTTCATTCAAATTGGGGCATCCTCTTTCTTTCAACATAGGACATAGGACGGAGAGGATAGGGCAGGGTACTCAGGACAGCCTTAACCCCGAACTGTCTTCGGACGTGGGTTAGGAGCCCCATGCCCTGGGTTGAGGTTGGCACTTCAACCCTTACGGTACTCATGCTGTGTGCAGTATGACTGTGTACATAGTCTCTTTCTTGTGTATTCCCTCGGTTAGGGGTGAACAGGAGACAACCCAAGGCTTCGGTTAGGGGTGAACCGGAGAAAACCCTCGGTTTCGGTTAGGGGTGAGCCGGTTAAAACACTCGGTAATGGATGGGAATCGTTCTGGGTAGATCGAGAAACCCTGTGGTTGCGGGTGAGCCAGGAAACCCAGAGTGTGGTGTGATTGAAGTAGGCATGGAGGCCTACGTGTGAATGTGCTCCGCCCTTGAGGCATCGGGTTCGCCCCGGGAGCATGAGTCTCGACCGAGTATCGTAGCAGGGTCGCAACGGTGTTCGAAGGGGGGACTGTTGGAAATGAGCATTAGGGCCTATGAGACTCGGGGGCTGTGGTGAAGTGGGCCGGGTTCGATTCCCGGCGCCCCCATTTCTTTCATTCTTTCAAATTGGGGCATCCTCTTTCTTTCAACATATTAGCTAGAATACAAGGGGGGAAGGGAGGGGGGGGGGGTGGTTCGCCTGACAATTTTACTGTCTGTGGGCATGTATGCGCTTTTTATGAACTTCGTACAAGTATAAACAACATACATCAGATAAGCCACAGTATTGTATTGCCTTTCAGTTATTAAAACAGGTGACAAAATTCAATTTCAACTTTAAAGACAAAATCTTGGCAATTGCAACAATATTTAAAGACAACTATAAAACAGAAGTCGCACGGCACTGTTTAAAAAAATAAGAAACAAACATAACTATTTAAAATATTAGTCTTGTTAGCTAAAACGGTATAAGCACTGTTTTCAATTGAGAAACACACACAAGTCCCCTATTATTGCTTCAAATTTATGCGGTAACCGCGGTAACAGGCAAGTTGCGGTAACCGCACTTACCGCGCGGTAACGGGCCCATTACCGCATACCGCAAAATTGCGGTTACCGCAGCGGTAACCGCGGTAACCGCAGTACCGCGCCCACCCCTAGTCTGTAGGCCGGGAGGAAGGTAGGGTGGTTCCTATCGCAGTTTTACTGTCTCAGGGGTAGGCGCAGATTGCCGTTTTGCTCAGTGAAGCTAGGAGGTAATGTGCAAAAAATAGTCTACAAGGACAGCGCGGGGTTAAATGCAGCTGGTCGTTATATCAGCCTGAGTGGGGTATAATAAATCGTGATACATGGGAATGTGACCCGGGCCGACTAGCGCGCTTCCGGGCGGCGGGCCGGCCCGGCAGACTTCATCAAGTGAGAAAATGCATTGTGTGTGCGTCTGAGTGTAGTATAAGTGCCTGCGCAGTGCGCACTTGTAAAACTCAATATATATGCAATGCAGTCATTGTTCATACGTTGCTGAAGCTCGAGATGGCCCTGGGATTGCGGATTTCTAGGCTCGGCGGGACGCGCACGGCCCGGGGCCCGCTACGGGCATAACTCTACCCCAAACGTACACAAGTCCTAAGCGGGGGGAAACAAAATGAAACTAAATAGCCATAACCATGACCAAAATTTTTAATTCTCTAAGGAGGAACTTAAATTTATAAAAAGGCCCCATTAGTAAAATACGAAAAAAACATAAAACCGCCCCCCACCCACGGTTTACAACTCTGGTACATTATATATGTATATATACCTACATACCAAAAACTCTTGGCATCGGATGGTACCAACACCATGTCTGTAAATGCTGTGATACAATTTCCCTAACCTATGTTTGTGTACATAATGTACTCTACATTAAAGCACACATGGCAGCACGTGCTACAAGTGACGTCACATCTCAAAATGCTATTCACGTGTAGCTAAACAAAGCTTAGTTCATACTTGTCCGTGTCCGTAAGCTAAATGCTATATGTGTGAGGGAATTCGCCTTATATCAAAGCCTTATCTTCGAAGCCTCTGCCGGCCTTAGCCCAAACTAAATATAGCAGATTAGATTTCCAAACCTGGATTTAGCCGATTATATTAATTTTGTTGTGAATCATTTATGCACACCCTCATGTTTGAGGACACGCTCACACTTACGTAATTAAAAAGCCCCTAGATAACTAGATATACAACATCCCTATTCCATTTAAACTGAATTACCGCACAAAAATTTACTCACAGTAACACAATTAAGCAAACGAAAAATGTTGCGTAGAAAGACTGTTTTAGTTAACGTTGCTCCCATAGTAAAAACAAGAAAGAACATAACAGGCAATTCAATTTTACATACTAACCTTATTATACTTGAGTCGTTTGTTCAAAAACTTAAAACCAAGTTAAAAACCCGCAAAAATCACACTTTTTGATCGGTTTTAAACCTGTTCGAATTATACCTACCAAAAATTCAATTCCCCAATAACCTTTTTCAACAGATTATATACATCTTAAAAACACTTCAGCTTCATCCAAACATCAGCAAAGCTATACGTACAAGAAATATATACTTACGAAAATTCCAAAATTTCATACTTAACCTTTGTTCCGTCTCTACAAGGCAAACTTTACGTTATTTCGAAACTTTGGCTATGAAAAGTTTACCCTTATTGTTTGCTTTACAACCATGCACTTACGTACGTATACATTTCACAAACTAAGCCGAATTTCAATCATTTGTTCAAAACCTCCAAAAAGCTAGTTCTCTTTGTGTAAATCAGTAAACGAGACTCTCTTGACAGTTACAATTTGTTCAAACAACCAAAAAAATTTAGTCTTCCAAAAATGCAGCCAAAAAATCACACGCACGAATAGTCAACCGTTTTGTGAATAAAAATTTATATAGTCCGTGCAAAAAAACAAATTCTACAACAGCATGGTTTTAATTTTATGTTTGAAATAAACCATGTGAAAAATGTAAATAAAAAGTGTACCATTTTATATTATGTGGAAGTAAAAAAGTGTAAAATTAGGATTTGGGCACATTTATACTCCCAAATTATGTTGATTATATATATATATATATATATATATATAGGGTAAAACGGGGTAATATGGTCAAATAGGGTAATATGGTCAGGGTTAACTTTAAAGTCATGGATAAATTTATCCAATGGCTGTTCGGAGCTCTTTCTCTCAAAAATAAGCTCTGAATATACGGACAATCTATTGGCCAAATTTCGTCACGTGACGTTCTTTGCAGCCTGAGAAGTCTTCAGTTGAATGTCGCAAACTGGGTTTTGGCTGTTTTGCGCATAAGCCATTGTAACATTTGGTTAAGGTTTGCGAACTTGAATAAACCCTTATGTTTGATCAATTGCTATGATTTTTATACCAACAGAATTCCCAGTTTATGCTCTATTTATTCCTTGGAAAACTTCATACTTTAATTCAAAGTTTTAGGTAGAAATTATGCAGTGAAATTTGTGGGGTAATATGGTCACGGATAGGCATTTATGGTCGATGACGTCGGGTATTATGGTCAATGAAGGGTAATACGGTCAATCATATAAATCGCCTGTCTTGCTAGTTATATTACGGTTGCATTACTCAAAAAAGCAGCAATTTCATTCAAAATTGAGTTTTGATTCATGGCCACAGTAACAGTGCAGTCTTAACCTACAGTAGTAATTTTCAGTGCCGACTATAATTGGTATAGAATAGACACCAGTTGGGAGAAACATCTCTTCAAAAGATGTTTAACCTGCCGCTCACATTTGTTTATTCTTTAAAAAGGTTTTCGGCA
>JASANF010009631.1:0-19603 GCA_030248245.1 Trissonchulus sp. WLG1_4
TTGAGCATTTTCTTGAAAGCTTGTGCGGAGCTGCATCAGGCTGTGAATATTAAAAATATCCTGATTGCTTTAATTGATAGGTAATATTAGACTATGCAGTGATCGTGATAGTATGTATGTTTATTAGAGCTAACTTTGATAAGAAACTATCTGTAACATTTTTTGTAATTTAAAATACACAAAGGAATAGGTATCGAAATCGGACAAATACACAGTACAGTACCTTAAATAACACGGAATTATAAAAGGTGGCGCTTCGGCTTTTGTGGCCTATAATTTGGACCACAACTTTTTGTTTTTTCAGAATTTTTGAATAATCAAAAAAGAAAGGTTGTTTAGAATGGAAAGCTTTTTCATTTGATGCCCATACATGATTTGGAGCTGTGGTATTAGTTTTTTGATGGCGAACAGCCTTATGGATTAAGTTTATCAAAATGTTTATCCCAAAATCAGTCAATACACAAGTTCGGGTACTAACTAAGTGACATTTCTATGTTTATTAACTAGTGTATTTTTTAAAATTGTATGCATAAATATTGCGATTATCGGCAAGCAACCGAATTCATTCAAACTGAATTTGTGTTTGTTTGATAATTAACTGAATATAGCACTCGATATTGACTATTACTCTTTATTTTTTAGGCTAGCCTCATATGCAACTCGTGAAGAAGGTCCCGGTATTCCTGAGTCCATGGATCTGTTTGGTATATTCTCAGAACAAGTTTCTCACATTATTCAAGTAAGATTTTTTGATAGCTTGACATTAATTTTACGATATCAGAATTTCCTTGTCCTCAGATTACTTTAGCGAGGAAAATTAACATTCTCGCTATGCCTATTGTGTGGCTTGGCTATTATATTCCAGATTGCCAGTTCTTGAGCAAGTAAAGATAGGATAGTTGAGCTAAGCCAGTGTTAGATTTTTTCTGTTTTTGGTCCTCATCATTTGTGAATTTAGATTATGAAAGCAAATGCGAATTATGAGCCACTGAAGAAATAGTACACTTTCTTTCTCAGCTACCTCAGTTATTGTATATTTTTGTATTTTTTGTTTTCTAATATCTGCCTTCTCATCAAGGTTTATCCAAATTTGTTGTAAGTTTAGTAAACTTTTGTGATTTAGTCGCGCCAGGAAATCGCCACTGAAGACATAATCGCCCTGCAAGTTTCCCTGGTCAACTTAGCCCTGAAGTGCTACGCCGAGCGAACTGACTATGCCGATAAAGTGTTTGCATCTACCCAAGACGTTTTCGGCAAACTTAATATTAATAAGTGAGTATTATTGATACTGATTGGTTGTTTCCAGGCTAACTTTATTCCAATCATTTATTCCATTTTTAAAATTCAGTATAAAAATAAACTACTGTTACTGCGTCTTTATTTTGTGACCAGCTATATTCAACTGAGTACGTTGTTAGTGCTAATTATTGTGCATATCATAGCGTAGCTTATTAGGATAATTACTAGTTATGTAGGAAATGTGAATGTTTCAAGAAAAAAATGTAAGTGTTTCACACTTTCATTAACCTTATAGAAAAGACTTTTTAAAGGGAGTCAGTGATTGCTATAGGTTGTTATTGTTTTGTGTTGCAGAGTTCAATACAACAGCCAAGTTGGCAAGGAGTTGAGCCGACTGCTGCACATTCCTGTGGATCAGTACAATGACATCTTGCGGCTGCTACAGTTGCAAAACTATGGGCCTGTTTTGGGCGCTCTGGACTATCGGGGTCGAACGCAGGCCTGCAGTTATGTCGTGCAGAATATCATCGATCAGTCGTCGTATATTTCCACCCAGGAACAGGTGGGCTGGTTTTGTTCGAGCGGATTTGTGGTGAACAGAGTTTTGCCTAATTTTGCTAAATTGATGTAAATTAAGCTACTATAATTCGACTGCTCGCAGGATTGCCTTGTGGTTTTTTCGAAAAATCACATTTTTAGCGCCAAGTCGGATTTTTTTATTTACCTAAGTATTATGGTGGTGATTTTCTGAGTGTTGATGCAAGTTGTACTTCCAAAAGTTCGTATTGAGTACCCCGTCCACGATCGATGTATGCTTCGTACGGTCATATAGCCGTTCGTTCATAAGCCCATCAAAATATTGTAAACAGCCATTTTTTTTGTTTCAGACCGAAGCACTTTTGGAGCTTCTCAGTCCCCTGATTCAGCAGCAAGCTGACCAGCCAGCCGATTTAGATGATGATGAGGATTTCAACGAGGAACAAAATCTACTAGCTCGACTGATTCCGCTATTGCACTCTGAGTCGATGGATCAACAATATTTGGTACAGTGACTGCTTTGAGATTTTTAAATATTTACTGTTTGTGTCTTTCTTGAACATGTAGAGAAGCAAACTGTGTCGCTATGTAGATTTGTAGATTCCGAGTTTCCAAATGGGACTTTTAGTGCTTCTCACCAGATACAGTTGAAAATATAGAGATGCAAGCTGTGTCAATATCCCTTTGTAGATTGTCACATAATCGAGTCGTCCCTTTGTGTATGATTACATGGTCTTTTGTTACCTAGTTACAGAATATGGGATTTTTACATAATGCTTGCTCAAAATATATCAACTGACTTGAAACGCTATTTGTTATTTCACGTTTATTTTTGAGTGAATGCTTATGACCCAGCTTTTGGTGGAACCGGTTTCAGGAAAATATTTTTTTGGAAGTTTTGGCATTGTGTGGAAGTCAGTTTTGGGGATTTTAATTAGTTTTGTTTCAGATACTGAACTGTGCTCGCAAATATTTCGGCACTGGAGGGGCCAAACGAATCAGATATACCCTGCCGCCCATTGTGTTTGCAGCGTATAAGCTAGTTAGAAGATACAAGGCTGCAATGACTGAGGTATATATACTATTAATTTTGAATTGAATTTTGTAGTTAATAAATAAAATCAGATGTAGCATTATAGTAAAATACGTTATTCGTTTACTTTAACCAAGAGTACATAATAGCGTCTCACTCTATATAGAAGAAGAGTGAGACACTCTTCAACCTGCCTTTGTTCTAGCACAGGCAGATGCGCTGGTCGTTTTCAGGCTACATGTTGACATTCTATGCAACATGTGACTGGCCAATCAGAAGCGAGCTTCTATTCTCTGATTGGCAGACGCCTGTGCACGTGCTCCAATCATAAAACGGGATAGGGATAAAGGTTAATAACTCATTATTTATTCATAGTCTGCTTGTAAAAACATTAAAAAAGGTTTGCAAATACCTTTGGGGATATTTTCGCAAACTATCAGCGAAATTGATTGAGAAACTTTGAAGAAATTCAGAAAAGTTTATATCTCAAAAGTTTGCCAAAATATCCCTAGAGGTATTTGCAAACCTTTTTTAATGTTTTTGCAAGCAGACTATGAATAAATAATGAGTTATTAAGCTTTTATCCCTATCTTAATGCTTATCAACGCATCAGCGATTATATACTAAAGTGTGTTACGCAGGGAATCTACGCGCTGATTGGTCAGTTACATGTTGCATAGAATGTCAACATGTAGCCTGAAAACGACCAGCGCATCTGCCTGTGCTATAACACACGCAGGCTGCAGAGTGTCTCACTCTTCTTCTATAGGTATAGAGTGAGAAGCTATTATGTACTCTTACTTTAACTAAAGGGAGAATTTAGTGCTGGCTCTCACACTTGGGAATTTTCTGTAACCATTAGTGTTTTTGCAAAATTAAATTTGGCATTCGATGCTCAGTATTACTCAATAACTTCAAGTCCTGCTTTCTCAAAAAAATGCTGGAGTATATATATAACTGTATTATTTTTTGTTTCAGGACGACAAATGGGACAAAAAGTGTCAGAAGATCTTCATGTTCTGCCACCAGACCATTTCGGCCCTGATCAAAGAGTCTGAGCTGGCCGAGTTGCCCCTGAGGCTGTTTCTGCAGGGCGCCCTCGTCATCAACGATATCCCCTTCCAGAACCAAGAGAGTGTCGCCTATGAGTTTGTGTCACAGGTGGGGGATTCAGTAGTTTAAAAATAGTTTCGATCCTCAGCTTTGCGTTTCACAGCTTAGCTAACATTATAGCAAGGAGTCTGCATCAAATAAAGTTGATCATGTTTAAGGTTAACTTAAGGTCCCTGATTTCTGATTCAGGGTCATTTTTGGCTGTGACCCTACTGGCCCCCTTTCCCCCAAGGTGTTCCCAAAAGGGGACCGTTGGGTCGAAACTTGTGGTTAACGTAAAAATTTGTCTGTATAGGTGATTGGGCTTCTGACCACCAATCTGAGGTCATATTAGGTAAAGTTTCTACACCAAGTGCAAATGGTTCAGTTTTTTGGGTTTTTTCCATTTTTGCACTTTTTTCTATACTTCAGGCTTTCTCTCTCTATGAAGACGAAATCAACGACTCTCGTTCGCAGCTGGCTGCCATCACCCTGTTTGTGGGCACCCTGGAGCGCCTCACCTGTTTCACGGAGGAAAACCACGAACCACTGCGTACTCAGGCTGCGCTGACTGCAACGAGACTGTTCAAAAAGCCCGACCAGTGCCGCGGAGTGGCCATTGCATCACAACTATTCTGGTCTAGTCGTATTTCTGGACAAGAAAAACCGGTGCGATTTTATGAGTTTGTGGTCGTTCAGTATTTTTTGGCTATATTAGCGGCTTTGGTATGATTTGACGGCCGTATTACTACTACCAAGACTACATAACAATGCTTTATTCTGCTGCATTCGTGGCAACATTTTCCTGTCAGCCTATGATAGAGCGCAGGCAGATGCGCCCGTCGAAAGCGGCATAGTTAACTTTTCTTAACAACTGTTAGGCCAATCCGAAGCGAGCAGTTGTGCACGCTGCCGGAACGCGTCAGGCCAATCAACCAGCAGTTAGCTTTTGAGATACTTATGAACTTAAACGGGCGTAAACGACGCGCCTACGCTACCTAGTACCTACGCTAGAACACACGCAGCCGTAGAGTGTCTTACTCTTCTTGTATGTTAGAAATAAACTCTATTTATTACATGCTTTTGCTCCAGTTATAGATGTAAGTATGGATAGACTATTTTTTTAATAAATTTGCCTTTTTTTAAATTCCAGATGCGTGACGGCAAGAGAGTGGCGGAGTGCCTGAAGAAGACCTTGAAAATAGCCAACCAGTGCATGGATCAAGCCGTGCAGATTCAGCTATTTGTTGAAATCCTCAATCACTACATCTATTTCTTCGAATGTGGATGCGATACAGTATGTATTTCCCAAAACTATGTTCAGGCCGATTCTCAAATTAAATTGAGCTAACCACATTTGCCAATAAGTCATCACGTATAAAACCAAACACAGTTTTCTGTGCAAAATATCTGAAAAATCTCAGCGGTGTAAAATTGTGTAAATCTAAACACATTTTTTTATTTAATCCGTCAGATCCACTTTGAGTATTGGTCCTACTACTGTTTTGCTTAACCCTACGTCGGATTACGAATGCCGCATTGAAATTTGCATGTTTAGAGTTTAAGTAAATAAATATTTTAATAACTAACTAATTAATAATTTGTAACTAAAGGAGCAAGTTATAATCAATCACTTTGTTTTATTCTCAGATAACCGTTGAGGTGCTGAATCAGCTGATTGCCAAGATTCAAGAGGCCCTACCGCAGTTGGAGACCAGTCCTGAAACGGAGCACATTTTGAAGCACTTCAATAACACGCTGACCCACTTGAAAACCAGACAACAGCAGTCAGGAGACTCCAGCGAAATTTCATATAAAGGATTGCAACTGTGACCTTGTTATATACGTTTGTGATTTGTTTGTGAAAAACCACTGTTCCGTAAAACATCGTTACTTCATAAGTAACCGCGAAAAAATAAACTTGAAAAACTGTGTGATGTTATTAAGATGCTTTTTAGGCCTAAAGCCTGGTTCATGCTTGTCCTAACGGGCATCGGGACAAATCACAGACTCACAAGAACAAGGACAAATTTTATATGAGTGTTCTGCGAAAACGACACAGTTATTTCGCTCAATTTTTGCACAAGAACTTAACTTGACGCTAACTTGTTCATGCAAAAAATGCTATAATTAGTAGGCCAATTGTTTGGGAAGCGCTTAGGGACACGTCCATAAAGACAAAGTATGAATGTGGCTTAAGCTTGACATGTTTACTGTGACCGCGCCAAGTCGGTTTCTGTGAGGATTAGCTTAAACCGATTGCATTCACGCTTACGTTCAAGTGCGGTCAGTAGATGATGCACTATTAAATGTTTTACGGTCGGTCATTTATTAAAAACCAGTGTCTAACATTTATAGACAGTGTTAAACTAAGTGTATTTATTTGAACTTGAATTGACACTGTAATTATTTATATGTATTTTTGCAAACTATACACGTTATTTAGTTTTATTAAATACATTTTATTGTTATAGTTTATGAACATGTTAAGTATGTATAATTCGATTAAAATTTGCCGTCTATAAAGTGAATCTTGTTTGATTTTTGCGAAGTTTTTACTGAGAATAACTTTAGCTTAGCAGCAATTAGCCGTTGTAATCTGGACATACAGACGTCATACGTCAGGATACAGGGACAGGGATAAGGACAAGTTTTAGTCAGTTGGCTTGAAAAAAGTGACCGAACAACTATTTTGGCTATTGGTTACACTATTGACTGTAGCATGGGTCATGCGACAAAATTTGTTACATTTGGCTAAAGCTGCTTTAGGCTGGCTCGAGTCTGGCTTTAGGGGAAGTGCCTCAGTGCGTTTCGTTTTAAATGTTATGCAGTCCACATTGGTGATGATTGTGCATATTGCCCTGATATGTTCTGCAAGTCACCTGTAGCCCGTTTCAATAAACTCACAGGCCCACAAATTTGTGTGCCTGTGAAGTCTGTTTCAATATCTCACAGGCTACAGGTCACAGGGCACAGGCAGAAATTTGAACACCCACAAATCGCTCACAGGCCGTTCGGTTTCAATAAAAAATTGTGCCTGTGAGCGAGCTCACAATTGTGGCGTTTTTTCACAGGCCGATGGGTGGCCTGTGAGAGCTTTCTTAGTGCCATTTAGCACTAAAATCGGATCAGTTTGATGTTGATTTTTGATTTTATTTAATTTACAGGTGAACCTGTTCAATTTAGAAACCTTTTTTTGTGTAAAGTTTTAGCTTTATGAAATTTTTAATAAAAATTCCGTACTTTCATATATCATTACTTTCATAACGTTGTGCAAGTTTAGCACTAAAACTGAAAAGCAAGAATGAATAAAAGTTGCGAAAAGCAGCATTTTAATAGCTGCAAAAGATTTCAATCCATATTAGAGTTCGCAACGGGTCGAGATTTCATAACCCGACCCGACCCGGCCCGACCCGATTTCTACTGAAGCTGCTATACAAACACCGAGACACTTGAGATTTTCTTGGCACTTTTTTTCCAGTTTTTTATGTATTTTATATGTTTTGATAAGCTACAGCACATTATGTACATGGGGGGTCTGCGGGGAGAAACCCCGCCCAAAATTTGAGATTCCGGGACAAGCTCTCTTTCAGTTTTGACACATCGAGCGAGGCAAGCCCCCCTCCTTGTTGCTGAAAAAGTGACCGAAAAAATTGCCTCAAATAGCTGTAAACTACTTCAAAAATGAGCAAATAGCTCAAAAAAATCGCTAATAAATGTCCGAATTTTGCAAATAATTTAACAATTTCAGGCCAAAATGGGAAATAATTGCGTTTTTGTCAGTTCAAGCTGAAAACAGGCGCAGCTGAAAACATTGAAATCCGATTCACAGGCACCTCTGGCCACAGGTCACAGGCCGACAACTTTGTGCCTGTGGGCCTGTGAGTTTATTGAAACGGGCTACTGAGGGTGAGCTGTGATTACCTTATGTGGGAATATGTCGCAATTAGTAAAGGCCAACCTAGGAATGTCTTGGCCTGGGGCCTAAACTTTTACGCTCCCACATACGGGAGCATTAGTAGTATAGCGTACCCATTTCATGCACGGTTTTTTTGGGGACGGGTTAATCCGGGTTTATCCTTTATCCAGGTTTATCCTTTATCCAGGTTTATCCTTTATCCGGGTTTATCCTTTATCCAGGTTTATCCTTTATCCAGGTTTATCCTTTATCCAAGTTTGTCCTTAGCCAGTACTGGGGTTTCCCTTTAATCCCATCTTGTTGGGGAACAAAAATCCTTCTTATGTTGCGGACTGAAAGGCCCTAATCGTAATTTGTTGGGACCAAATACTTTAATCCCCGCTTCTTAATCTCCGTATGTTGAGGTTAGAATTTCTTGATCCTTTTTATGTCTGGGACCATTGCTTAATCCCCATATGTTGGGGACTAATCCTAGTTGTACCTTAATCCTAATCATTATGTTGGGGACCAATGTTCTAAGCCCCATATGTTGGGACTAATCCTAGTTGTACCTTAATCCTAATCACATTATGTTGGGGACCAACTGTTTCTAAGCCCCATATGTTGGGGACCTTTGCCTTTAATCCCATTATATTTTGGACCGATTTGTCGTAGTCCCTTTATGTTGGGGACCATTTGTCTTAATCCCTTTTATGTTGGGCACCGATTTGTTTTAATTCCCGTATGTTGGGTATGGAGTGTCTTAATCCATTTTATGTTGGGGACCGGTTTGTGTTAATCCCCCTGTGCTGGAGACCGATTGTCACTTATCTCCAATTTGTTGGGGACTAATTATAGATGTACGTTCATTTTTAATTGTTGCGGACTAATCATAATTTACCTCAATACCCCATTTGTGGGGACTAATCCTAGGTGTTCCTTAACTTCCACTTTGATGTTGACACTTGCGCTACCTATGCTCACTAACACAACGGTTAGTGTCTTGAAGCTGTTTATATGGGAATTGAAGGATTAACATATACCAGTTTATCTAAGTATAATTTAAATTTTTGGCGGGAAAAGTAACACTCTGGTTAAAACTGGTTGTCTTTAGCTAATCATTTTGAGTTTCGGGAAAAGTTTGATAACGTTACTATACGAAATTTTAATTTTGCGGGAAAATCATCATTACTGCTTAACTGGTTTTCTTAGCTATTATTTATTTAAATTTGGCGGTGAAATTTCAACTTTTTATATTTTGGCGGGAAAATTATATGATAACATTAAAACTGGTTTTCTTATCATAATTTCGGATCATGTCATTACTGTTAACTGGTTTTTTACTATATTTAAATTTTGTGAAATTGTTCAAACTGGTTTTCTTAAGCTAAGTTTTGGCGGGAAAAGTTATATGATAACAGGTTAAAACTGGTTTTCTTAGCTACGTAATTTTGACGAAAAATCATGTCACAACTTTTAAACTTTTTATTTAGCTAAGTGATTTAAATTTTGGCGGGAACACTAAATGTAATGCAAGATTTATAGGTGCCAATAAAGCCAAACCAGCACAGGCTTCACACGAACATTTCGTTGGTGTCACTCTTAGTTGCAACAGAACAAAAAGAGCGCATTGGCTTTTTTTTCATTTCGTATCTTTTCTGGAGTCAAGTCGGTTTTTAACTCGCTCTCGGAGTAATGCAAGACGTCTATAATAAAGTATATAAAGGTCTTATTTATTAAAATCAACTGATCAATATAAAATAGTACGAGTCAATATAAAGATTCGGCGCAAGTCAATAAAATTCGGTACGAGTATATAGGTCAAATAAGATTCGAATTTGTCATATAAAGATTGGTACGAGCAATATAAAGGATTCTACATTTGTGAATACAAAGGATTCGGCACAAGTTAATATAAAGGAAATTATTGTGACAAGTGTGACTTGAGTCATAAAAGAGTCACATCAAGGACGAAAAATCAGCATCAAACCCCCTTGTCCTTATTATTTATATGATATGGAATAAACCTCTACTTTACTTCATGGTAGGTGCTTGTTTATATACAATTCTCTAAGCGTATTTATTTTTAATATAACTGTAATACATACATAATTAATTAAACATAATTAGCTTTATACTATAATATTAAATTTTCAATTTTTACTTTTTTCTTTTTTTTTTCTATTATATCAGTGTGACGAGTGTAATCAAAATAAGACATCTATCGAACAACACGATTTGATATTATGAATATTCAAATCTAAATCACATAATCCGCGAATAAAAGGCTGAAATTGGAACATCAAAAAATATTAATAAAAACATTTAACGGAAGACCCCCTTCTCCACCTTCTTCCCCCGAAAACAACTGTATCACAAAAAACAATTCGAACACATCATCATTTGGCGCAAAATATTGGATAAATTCAACTTTCGACTCACTGGAATGACAAAGGAATTGCATCAATCTCAAAGTATGTTTATTATTTTCTATAATTTTTTTTGATTTTATTATCTATACAGCATCTTCATTATTATATTAATTTACTTTTTATTTATTTTAATATTTTATTAATTTTTACCATACCATTTTTATATAAGTTTTTTGTTATTTTTTATTACTAATATTTAATATGTTTTTTTTTTTTTTTTTTTGTAATTTCTTTCTTTTATTTTATTTTATGTGATTTTTTTCTTTTGAATAATTTATAATAATTGGTTCTATGCTAGTTTTGTTAGAGATGTTGTTTTTATTTTTGATTACATTATATAGTTAAAAAGATAAATAAAGAAGAGTATAGAGTTTAAATATTATAGTATAAAGTAATTTATGATTTAATTAATTATGTATGTATTACAGTTATATTAAAAATAAATACGTTTAGAGAATTGTATATAAACAAGCATACAAAGTAGGGTGGTTTATCATCCAATATATCATCAGATAAGGACCAGGGGTTTTTCCATTTTTTCGTCCTATGTCTTTTTATAGTAATTGTAAATAATTTCCTTTATATTAACTTTGCATCCTTTGTATTCACAAAACCTTAATATTATAAATGAAAACTCGTACCGAATCCTTTATATAGACTCGTACCGAATCCTTTTATTGACTTGCGCCGAATCCTTTATATTGACTCGTACCTAGCCTTTTATATTGACTCAGTTGATTTTAATAAATAAGCCACCTTTATATACTTTATTATAGCCACGTTTCTTGCATTACTCCGAGAGCGCAGTTAAAAACCGACTTGACTCCAGAAAAGATCACGCACAAATGAAAAAATAAGCCAATGCGCTTCCTTTTTGTTCTGTTGCAATGCTAAGCCAGTGACACCACACTACAGAAATACGTTGACCGTGTGTGAATGCACTAGTGCTGGTTTGGCTTTATTGCGGCACCACCTATATAAATCAATTGCATTACATTTAGTGGTTCCCGCCAAAATTTAAATCACTTAGCTAAATAAAACCAGTTTAAACCAGTTGTGACATGATTTTCTCGTCAAAATTACGTAGCTACAGAAAACCAGTTTTAACCTGTTATCATATAACTTTTCCCGCCAAAACTCAAAATGATTAGCTAAAGACAACCAGTTTTAACCAGAGTGTTACTTTTCCCGCCAAAAATTTAAATCACTTAGCTAAATAAAACCAGTTTAAACCAGTTGTGACATGATTTTCTCGTCAAAATTACGTAGCTACAGAAAACCAGTTTTAACCTGTTATCATATAACTTTTCCCGCCAAAATACTTAGCTTAAGTAAACCAGTTTGAACCAATTTCACACCAAATTTTAATAAATACATAGCTAACGAAAACCAGTTTAAGCCAGTAATGACATGACTTTTCCCGCCAAAATTAAAATTTCGTAGCTACAGAAAACCAGTTTTAACCTGTTATCATATAACTTTTCCCGCCAAAACTCAAAATGATTAGCTAAAGACAACCAGTTTTAACCAGAGTGTTACTTTTCCCGCCAAAAATTTAAATTAATACTTAGCATTGAAACTGGTTATGACTGGTTAATACCTTCAATTCCCATATAAACAGCTTCAAGACACTAACCGTTCAGTCGTGTAGTGAGCATAGGTAGCGCAAGTGTCAACATCAAAGTGGAAGTTAAGGAACACCTAGGATTAGTCCCCAACAAATGGGGTATTGAGGGTAAATTATGATTAGTCCGCAACAAATTAAAAATGAACGTACATCTAATAAATTAGTCCCCAACAAATTGGAGATAAGTGACAATCGGTCTCCAGCACAGGGGGGATTAACACAAACCGGTCCCCAACATAAAAATGGATTAAGAACACTCCATACCCAACACACGGGAATTAAAACAAATCGGTGCCCAACATAAAAGGGATTAAGACAAATCGGTCCCCAACATAAAGGGACTTAACGACAAATCGGTCCAAAATATAATGGGGATTAAAGGCAAACGGTCCCCAACATATGGGGCTTAGAAACAGTTGGTCCCCAACATAATGTGATTAGGATTAAGGGTACAACTAGGATTAGTCCCCAACATATGGGGCTTAGAAACAGTTGGTCCCCAACATAATGTGATTAGGATTAAGGTACAACTAGGATTAGTCCCCAACATATGGGGATTGACAGCAATCGGTCCCAGACATAAAAAGAATCAAGCAAATTCTAACCTCAACATACGGAGATTAAGAAGCGGGGATTAAAGTATTTGGTCCCAACAAATTACGATTAGGGCCTTTCAGTCCGCAACATAAGAAGGATTTTTGTTCCCCAACAAGATGGGATTAAAGGGAAACCCCAGTACTGGCTAAGGACAAACTTGGATAAAGGATAAACCTGGATAAAGGATAAACCTGGATAAAGGATAAACCCGGATAAAGGATAAACCTGGATAAAGGATAAACCTGGATAAAGGATAAACCCGGATTAACCCGTCCCCAAAAAAACCGTGCATGAAATGGGTACGCTATACTACTAATGCTCCCGTATGTGGGAGCGTAAAAGTTTAGGCCCCAGCCAAGACCATCCAGGGGCCTAAAATGCCACCATTCCCCCCAAGGGAATCACAGCCCCCCCCCAGAGCCCGTTCAATAACCACACAGCCCCACACACACAAAGCTGCCGGCCTCCGACCCCGGCCAGAGGTGCCAATGGAACTCAATACAATCACCTCAGCCCTGTTTTCAGCTTGAACTGACAAAAACGCAATTATTTTCCCATTTTGGCCTGAAATTGTTAAATTATTTGCAAAATTCGGACATTTATTAGCGATTTTTTTGAGCTATTTGCTCATTTTTGAAGTAGTTTACAGCTATTTGAGGCTATTTTTTCGGTCACTTTTTCAGCAACAAGGAGGGGGGCTTGCCTCGCTCGATGGTGTCAAAACTGAAAGAGAGCTTGTCCCGGAATCTCAAATTTTGGGGGGCGGGGTTTCTCCCCTGCAGACCCCCCATGTACATAAATGTGCTGTAGCTTATCAAAACATATAAAATACATAAAAAACTGGAAAAAAAGTGCCAAGAAAATCTCAAGTGTCTCGGTGTTTGTATAGCAGCTTCGTAGAAATCGGGTCGGGCCGGGTCGGGTCGGGTTATTGAAATCTCGACCCGTTGCGAACTCTAATATGGATTGAAATCTTTTTGCAGCTATTAAAATGCTGCTTTTCGCAACTTTTATTCATTCTTGCTTTTCAGTTTTAGTGCTAAACTTTCACAACGTATATGAAAGTAAATGATATATGAAAGTTGACAGAATTTTTATATAAAAATTTCATAAAGCTAAAACTTTACACAAAAAAAGGTTTCTAAATTGAACAGGTTCACCTGTAAATTAAAATAAAAAATCAAAAATCAACGATCAAACTGATCCGATTTTAGTGCTAAATGGCACTAGAAAGCTCTCACAGGCCACCCATCGGCCTGTGAAAAAACGCCACAATTGTGAGCTCGCTCACAGGCACAATTTTTTATATGAAACCGAACGGCCTGTGAGCGATTTGTGGGTGTTCAAATTTCTGCCTGTGCCCTGTGACCTGTAGCCTGTGAGATATTGAAACAGACTTCACAGGCACACAAATTTGTGGGCCTGTGAGTTTATTGAAACGGGCTACAGGTGACTTACAGAAACATATCAGGGCAATATGCACAATCATCACCAATGTGGGACTGCATAACATTTAAAACGAAACGCACTGAGGCACTTCCCCTAAAGCCAGACTCGAGCCAGCCTAAAGCAGCTTTAGCCAAATGTAACAAATTTTGTCGCATGACCCATGCTACAGTCAATAGTGTAACCAATAGCCAAAATAGTTGTTCGGTCACTTTTTTCAAGCCAACTGACTAAAACTTGTCCTTATCCCTGTCCCTGTATCCTGACGTATGACGTCTGTATGTCCAGATTACAACGGCTAATTGCTGCTAAGCTAAAGTTATTCTCAGTAAAAACTTCGCAAAAATCAAACAAGATTCACTTTATAGACGGCAAATTTTAATCGAATTATACATACTTAACATGTTCATAAACTATAAACAATAAAATGTATTTAATAAAACTAAATAACGTGTATAGTTTGCAAGAAATACATATAAATAATTACAGTGTCAATTGCAAGTTCAAATAAATACACTTAGTTTAACACTGTCTATAAATGTTAGACACTGGTTTTTAATAAATGACCGACCGTAAAACATTTAATAGTGCATCATCTACTGACCGCACTTGAACGTAAGCGTGAATGCAATCGGTTTAAGCTAATCCTCACAGAAACCGACTTGGCGCGGTCACAGTAAACATGTCAAGCTTAAGCCACATTGATACTTTGTCTTTATGGACGTGTTCCTAAGCGCTTCCCAAACAATTGGCCTACTAATTATAGCATTTTTTGCATGAACAAGTTAGGCGTCAAGTTAAGTTCTTGTGCAAAAATTGAGCGAAATAACTGTTTAGATTTAGCACAACACTCATATAAAATTAGTCCTTGTTCTTGTGAGTCTGTTATTTGTCCCGATGCCCGTTAGGACAAGCATGAACCAGGCTTTAGGCCTAAAAAGCATCTTAATAACATCACACAGTTTTTCAAGTTTATTTTTTCGCGGTTACTTATGAAGTAACGATGTTTTACGGAACAGTGGTTTTTCACAAACAAATCACAAACGTATATAACAAGGTCACAGTTGCAATCCTTTATATGAAATTTCGCTGGAGTCTCCTGACTGCTGTTGTCTGGTTTTCAAGTGGGTCAGCGTGTTATTGAAGTGCTTCAAAATGTGCTCCGTTTCAGGACTGGTCTCCAACTGCGGTAGGGCCTCTTGAATCTTGGCAATCAGCTGATTCAGCACCTCAACGGTTATCTGAGAATAAAACAAAGTGATTGATTATAACTTGCTCCTTTAGTTACAAATTATTAATTAGTTAGTTATTAAAATATTTATTTACTTAAACTCTAAACATGCAAATTTCAATGCGGCATTCGTAATCCGACGTAGGGTTAAGCAAAACAGTAGTAGGACCAATACTCAAAGTGGATCTGGACGGATTAAAAACAAAAAAAAATGTGTTTAGATTTACACAATTTTACACCGCTGAGATTTTTTAGAATATTTTGCACAGAAAACTGTGTTTGGTTTTATACGTGATGACTTATTGGCAAAATGTGGTTAGCTCGATTTAATTTGAGAATCGGCCTAATATAGTTTTGGAAAATACATACTGTATCGCATCCACATTCGAAGAAATAGATGTAGTGATTGAGGATTTCAACAAATAGCTGAATCTGCACGGCTTGATCCATGCACTGGTTGGCTATTTTCAAGGTCTTCTTCAGGCACTCCGCCACTCTCTTGCCGTCACGCATCTGGAATTTAAAAAAAGGCAAATTTATTAAAAAAATAGTCTATTCATACTTACATCTATAACTGGAGCAAAAGCATGTAATAAATAGAGTTTATTTCTAACATACAAGAAGAGTAAGACACTCTACGGCTGCGTGTGTTCTAGCGTAGGTACTAGGTAGCGTAGGCGCGTCGTTTACGCCCGTTTAAGTTCATAAGTATCTCAAAAGCTAACTGCTGGTTGATTGGCCTGACGCGTTCCGGCAGCGTGCACAACTGCTCGCTTCGGATTGGCCTAACAGTTGTTAAGAAAAGTTAACTATGCCGCTTTCGACGGGCGCATCTGCCTGCGCTCTATCATAGGCTGACAGGAAAATGTTGCCACGAATGCAGCAGAATAAAGCATTGTTATGTAGTCTTGGTAGTAGTAATACGGCCGTCAAATCATACCAAAGCCGCTAATATAGCCAAAAAATACTGAACGACCACAAACTCATAAAATCGCACCGGTTTTTCTTGTCCAGAAATACGACTAGACCAGAATAGTTGTGATGCAATGGCCACTCCGCGGCACTGGTCGGGCTTTTTGAACAGTCTCGTTGCAGTCAGCGCAGCCTGAGTACGCAGTGGTTCGTGGTTTTCCTCCGTGAAACAGGTGAGGCGCTCCAGGGTGCCCACAAACAGGGTGATGGCAGCCAGCTGCGAACGAGAGTCGTTGATTTCGTCTTCATAGAGAGAGAAAGCCTGAAGTATAGAAAAAAGTGCAAAAATGGAAAAAACCCAAAAAACTGAACCATTTGCACTTGGTGTAGAAACTTTACCTAATATGACCTCAGATTGGTGGTCAGAAGCCCAATCACCTATACAGACAAATTTTTACGTTAACCACAAGTTTTGACCCAACGGTCCCCTTTTGGGAACACCTTGGGGGAAAGGGGGCCAGTAGGGTCACAGCCAAAAATGACCCTGAATCAGAAATCAGGGACCTTAAGTTAACCTTAAACATGATCAACTTTATTTGATGCAGAGTCCTTGCTATAATGTTAGCTAAGCTGTGAAACGCAAAGTTGAGGATCGAAACTATTTTTAAACTACTGAATCCCCCACCTGTGACACAAACTCATAGGCGACACTCTCTTGGTTCTGGAAGGGGATATCGTTGATGACGAGGGCGCCCTGCAGAACAGCCTCAGGGGCAACTCGGCCAGCTCAGACTCTTTGATCAGGGCCGAAATGGTCTGGTGGCAGAACATGAAGATCTTCTGACACTTTTTGTTCCATTTGTCGTCCTGAAACAAAAAATAATACAGTTATATATATACTCCAGCATTTTTTTGAGAAAGCAGGACTTGAAGTTATTGAGTAATACTGAGCATCGAATGCCAAATTTAATTTTGCAAAAACACTAATGGTTACAGAAAATTCCCAAGTGTGAGAGCCAGCACTAAATTCTCCCTTTAGTTAAAGTAAGAGTACATAATAGCTTCTCACTCTATACCTATAGAAGAAGAGTGAGACACTTGCAGCCTGCGTGTGTTATAGCACAGCAGATGCGCTGGTCGTTTTCAGGCTACATGTTGACATTCTATGCAACATGTAACTGACCAATCAGCGCGTAGATTCCCTGCGTAACACACTTTAGTATATAATCGCTGATGCGTTGATAAGCATTAAGATAGGGATAAAAGCTTAATAACTCATTATTTATTCATAGTCTGCTTCACATTAAAAAAGGTTTGAAATACCTCTAGGGATATTTTGGCAAACTTTAGATATAAACTTTTCTGAATTTCTTCAAAGTTTCTCAATCAATTTCGCTGATAGTTTGCGAAAATATCCCAAGGTATTTGCAAACCTTTTTTAATGTTTTTACAAGCAGACTATAAATAAAAAATGAGTTATTAACCTTTATCCCTATCCCCGTTTTATGATTGGAGCACGTGCACAGGCGTCTGCCAATCAGAGAATAGAAGCTCGCTTCTGATTGGCCAGTCACATGTTGCATAGAATGTCAACATGTAGCCTGAAAACGACCAGCGCATCTGCCTGTGCTAGAACAAAGGCAGGTTGAAGAGTGTCTCACTCTTCTTCTATATAGAGTGAGACGCTATTATGTACTCTTGGTTAAAGTAAACGAATAACGTATTTTACTATAATGCTACATATGATTTTATTTATTAACTACAAAATTCAATTCAAAATTAATAGTATATATACCTTAGGTCATTTCCAGCCTTGTATCTTCTAACTAGCTTATACGCTGCAAACACAATGGGCGGCAGGGTATATCTCATTCGTTTGGCCCCTCCAGTGCCGAAATATTTGCGAGCACAGTTCAGTATCTGAAACAAAACTAATTAAAATCCCCAAAACTGACTTCCACACAATGCCAAAACTTCCAAAAAAATATTTTCCTGAAACCGGTTCCACCAAAAGCTGGGTCGTAAGCATTTTTCACTCAAAAATAAACGTGAAATAACAAATAGCGTTTCAAGTCAGTTGATTATATTTTGAGCAAGCATTATGTAAAAATCCCATATTCTGTAACTAGGTAACAAAACACCATGTAATCATACACAAAGGGATGACTCGATTATGCAGACAATCTACAAAGGGATATTGACACAGCTTGCATCTCTATATTTTCAACTGTATTCTGGAAAAAAGCACTAAAAGTACCATTTGGAAACTCGGAATCTACAAAATCTACATAGAGGCACCGTTTGCTTCTCTACATGTTCGAGAAAGACACAAAACAGTAAATATTTAAAAATCTCAAAGCAGTCACTGTTACCAAATATTGTTAATCCATCAACTCAAAGTGCAAATAGCGGAATCAGTCGAGACTAGGTGATTTTGTTCCTAGCTGAAAACATCATCATCATCAAAATCGGCAAACTATTCAGCTTGCTGTTAAATCAGGGGACTGAGAAGCTCCAAAAGTGCTTCGGTCTGAAACACAAAAAATGGCTGTTTACAATATTTTGATGGGCTTATGAACGAACGGCTCTATGACGGTACGAAGCATATACATGCGATAAAAGACGAAGTAAAAAATACAAACTTTTGGAAGTACAAACTTGCATAAACTTTCAGAAAATCACCACCATAATACTTAGGTAAATAAAAAAATCCGAGCTTAGCACTAAAAATGTGATTTTTCGAAAAAACCACAAAAAAATACTACAAGCAGTCAAATTATGAGTAGCTTAATTTACATCAATTTAGCAAAATTAGGCAAAACTCTGTTCACCACAAATCCGCTCAAACAAAACCAGCCCACCTCATCCTGGGTGAAATTATACAACAACTGATCGATGATATTCTAAAAGACATAACTGCAGGCCTGCGTTCGACCCCGATACGTACAGAGCGCCCAAAACAGGCCCATAGTTTTGCAACTGTAGCAGCCGCAGATGTCATTGTACTGATCCACAGGAATGTGCAGCAGTCGGCTCAACTCCTTGCCAACTTGGCTGTTGTATTGAACTCTGCAACACAAAACAATAACAACCTATAGCAATCACTGACTCCCTTAAAAAGTCTTTTCTATAAGGTTAATGAAAGTGTGAAACACTTACATTTTCTTGAAACATTCACATTTCCTACATAACTAGTAATTATCCTAATAAGCTACGCTATAATATGCACAATAATTAGCACTAACAACGTACTCAGTTGAATATAGCTG
The DNA here is from genome assembly GCA_030248245.1 of Trissonchulus sp. WLG1_4. Taxonomy (NCBI): domain Eukaryota; kingdom Metazoa; phylum Nematoda; class Enoplea; order Enoplida; family Ironidae; genus Trissonchulus; species Trissonchulus sp. WLG1_4. The sequence goes on from JASANF010009631.1 coordinate 19,314, forward strand.
GTCACAAAATAAAGACGCAGTAACAGTAGTTTATTTTTATACTGAATTTTAAAAATGGAATAAATGATTGGAATAAAGTTAGCCTGGAAACAACCAATCAGTATCAATAATACTCACTTATTAATATTAAGTTTGCCGAAAACGTCTCGGGTAGATGCAAACACTTATCGGCATAGTCAGTTCGCTCGGCGTAGCACTTCAGGGCTAAGTTGACCAGGGAAACTTGCAGGGCGATTATGTCTTCAGTGGCGATTTCCTGGCGCGACTAAATCACAAAAGTTTACTAAACT
>JASANF010009632.1:0-15176 GCA_030248245.1 Trissonchulus sp. WLG1_4
ATGTTAGTGATGTTAAAGTTGCCTTACGAGTTTCAGTTTAAGTTTCAGTTTCAGTTTCAGCTCTAGATTAGTTTCAGTTTCAGCTGTAGTTTCAGCTCCATCGAAATTTTAGTTTCAGTTTAAGTTTCAGTTTCAGTTTCAGCTCTAGATTAGTTTCAGTTTCAGCTGTAGTTTCAGCTCCGGCGAAATTTTAGTTTCAGTTTAAGTTTCAGTTTCAGTTTCAGCTCCAGAAGCATTTAATTTCAGTTTCAGTTTCAGTTTTGCTATATTTTGTTTTCGTCACACTTTTCTACGTAGCGTATACGGTCGTCGACGTTGCCTTGTGAAGCCCCAAGCTTACATTAATGAACTATGTACATAAGATGATACATGATAAGATAGCGCGAACTCTCGGACCTTACACAGTTACACTCTAACTGTAGAATGAATTAAGGAATGCACGACTTTTTATCTCACGTTCATACAGTTCAGTGTGACAGCGGCGATCAACTTATATGAAGATCCCAGTCTAATTTGTGTTTCAGCTGAAGTTTCAACTGTAAAATATTGATGTTAAGCGTCAAACGCTGAAACGAAAGCTAAAAAACGGAAACTTGTATTCGTTTTGTTGTAGTTGGCGTTCACCCCACCAAATAAATAAAACTTAAGTCTCAGCTCAGGCGTTTACAAAAAGCTTGAACTGCACCAATCTTCACATTGTTGCAGCGCACTTGGGTCAATTGGACTAATCTTCACATTGTTGCAGCGCACTTGGGTCAAATTATAAATTTAAGCCTGAGAAAAGTCAAGTGTACACTGTACTGTGTAGTCCACCCGCCGTTGATTTTAGTTCCTGCTCACAGCACTTGCGTTTAAACCGAAGGCAATGCTCGCTAGTTGCTGTGAAGACCATACGGGGGTTTCTTTGCGACGTCCATTGTGTATGTATAACTTCATTTGATTGGTTCGAGGCTGAAGCTCCATCCCGCGGCCCGGTCGACCCGGTCGGCCCGGCCGGCCCGGTCGGCGCGGTCGGCCCGCTGCCACGCGGCCCCGGGCCGGTGGTGGGCCGCGGGCCGCAGTGCAGCCTGGCCGGGCACGGGCCGGGCCGTCTGACTGAGCGTCGGCCCGGGGCCGGCCCGGCCCGGGCGGCCGGTGAGACCGCAGCTCGGCACCAGCCCCGGCCGATCTCTAATATAGACATAGAGTAAGACACTATTATATACTCTTGCTTATTGTAGAACAGAAAATCAATAATTTGTGCGCAGGGGATGCTGAAACTGAAACTGCCTGAGGCTGAAACTGAAACTACAGTTTCAGTTTTAGCTTGTGTATACACGTACCCACACACACATTGAAAGCAGCATTGGCGGAAACTCAGTTGACCTGAAACTGAAACTATGTTTCAGTTTCAGTTTCGGCTTCTGTGTAATTTCAGTTTCAGTTTAAGTTTCAGTTTCAGCTCCAGCGGCATTTCAGTTTCAGCTGCTGTTTCAGCTCTGGACAGATTTTAGTTTCAGTTTAAGTTTAAGTTTCAGTTTCAGCTTTAGAATAGTTTCAGTTTCAGCTGAGGTTTCAGCTGCAGGATGGATTTAGTTTCAGTTTCAGTTTAAGTTTCAGGCGCTGAAACTGAAACATGTACAAGCTGAAACTAGTTTCAGTTTCAGTTTCAGTTTCCGCTCACATCACTACTATATGTAACTATGCCAATATGCACCTATACCATGACGGATATATTATAATTACAGGTATGACCAGACATTAAAAGTAGACCAATCAAACCAAGTAAACGGAGCCAAAAGACATCAAATGAGACATCGCCAAAACCGGTATGTTTGAAATAACTAAACACAACACATTCCAACACATGGGATCCGCTGAGATAAATGTCGCTTGCGCCAAGGCCAATAGGCTTGCGGGGAGGTGCCCCAGCCACTAGGCGGGCCCCAGTGAACATGACACATATACGTAGTACACAGAGGACATCATCTTGGTTGGAGCCTTGGACATATCTAGATAGAAACACTCCGTGTGTATATATACGGACTAGAAACCTAGTGGCTGGGTTGGGCGACACGGGAACGCCAGTAATTACCGGGCCTTCCGCTCCCCCAGCGTGACCCTCGGACTGTTTTGTGGCCCCCCACAGCCAGGCACATGCACACATAGCACATAATGAATAACCTATTGCCTGCTGTTTCGCCACAGGGCAGTTCTCTCGACCTTAGGAAGGTTGAGTGCGGTTTGTGTAGTTCCCGAACTTCTCTGTAACCGTGAGGGTGGTAAAAAAAAAAAAAAAAAAGAAGGCTCCCTTGACAGAAAACCCAAATTTAGATATAGACAAGTAGATGCCATTTCAGACGAGGAAAATGACGAAACTGATATTGATTCTAATTTTGTTAGATCCTCCCCCTGCTGATTGGATTCTGATCAGAGAGGATATCCTCACAGCCATTGTGCTGTTAAAACTGCAGGTGTACCCGGATCTTAGACGGATTCTCGCAGATTCAAAACCCGCTCTTTTAGCGCTTTCGTTCATGGAAGACCTACTTTGGGCTTCTGGTCTCAGTGAACAGGAAACAGCTACAATCCCACCAAATCGGTGGAAAGGGCGAAATCACTATGGAAAAATCTTAATGAAATTGCGAGATGAGGGAGAAGATGCACTTGAAACTGACATCAATCTTGGCCTCTGGTCAAATTTGTGTCAAATAACTTTGCCACGAACGCATACAATCCTTTTAATAACAGATGAAATATCGGGAAAATATATTTCAGAAATAGAATCCGGCTTAGTCATCTGCAAGGAGCATCTAAAGCTAAGCGATATACAAGAAGTCGTACATGGATTAGATTTATCTCAGTTTCATCATATCATCGTGCAAACTGGTCATGCTAACTGCAGTGACAATGCCCAACCCTTAGATTTGATTTTTGAAGACCTTTTTTCTTCTGAAGGGCGCGTCGAATATACATTTTGTCGCCCCGATCCCGACCCCTTTAGAACGAAATCTAGCACAGTGTACCCCTTTCATAGAATGGCTTAATGCAAAATGTCAGTCAGCCGAATTCGAATTCATTCAGTTTCCGCACCCGAGCCCATTTCATGACGCGCGTGGTGAACTGAATGTATCCGTGTTTGACAATAGATCGCACTTGGGAATGGCTGGTACGTTCAAATTGATTGATTTCTACACTTAAATTGTGCCCGCATTCGAGAAGTGCAAGCGATTCATCAGTCGATCGCAATTCTCGCAAGTAGAACTCGCCCACAGCCCAAGTTTAGACAGAATTAGAATTGCCATCAACAAAGCTGCATCAGAACTAAAGAGTGGACGACAATATAGACGATGCAGGGAATTAGACGCAACCGTAGAGGCAGAAAAGTTTCGGTATAACCCTCTAGCAAACCCGACCTTGCCGCCAGTTCGACAAGAGTTTACTGACACATACTGTCAGCAGCCCACGGAAACATACCCCCAGTCGACGGTCGCCTTACAACAGCAATCGTTTGCTCAGTTCCAGCCCGCTAATTATGCTGCAGGCACGGCGACCGCACAACCAGCGCTCAGTTACCCTATCACCGCGGCTAGCACACAGCCAACGTATGCTAATTACGCGCCAGTCGCAGCCGCCCCGCAACCTGCGCTCACAGCCTACCCGACTTATACGACCACTACGCTCAGCACCAATAACGCGTACGCTGCATCCCAGCAGCCCAGTGTCGATTACGCCAGTTACCAATCGACCCCCAACTACCAGCAAATCCTCAACTATCAGCCAACCCACAACTATCAGCCAAGTCCTAACTATCAACCAACCCCCAGCTATCAACCAACCCCCAACTACCAACCGAGTACGACACCCCCGTATGTCACGCAGTACCAACAACGACCCCAACAGGCCCAATTTACAGCACCTATTCAACCCCAGCAAATACAACAGTCGGCGGTTCAATACCCCTACCCTACACAACAGCTGACACACGATACTGACCTATATTATCCGACTACTAAGCCCCCACAATAGACAATGAAATTTAACTGAGTGCAATACAAACATTTAGAAAAACAACTTGTATGCCTAAATGTGTTATATGCCTTTATATTACACTGCTTGGTTATATATGTGCAAAAACTTCCGTAGCTTAGATAGACTAGCTTCGATTAGATTAATACATATATCCATAAAACATATACACTAGAACCAGCCTACATTAGACTACCACTCAGTTTCAGCGTCTCTTAGAAAGAAAGCGTTCATTTGAAAAAAATCTAAAATTTCTTATTAAGTTTAGAAAGTTTAATTTTTCGATCGGGGACAATCGAACTTACACCCCCGAGGTGTGACAATCTGAAGATGCAAAATATAACTTTCTACGAAAGCTAGCTACAAGACCTAAAAACTTAGCTATTACAGTATGCCCTATAGATTGAAACCTACTTACGTAACAGTCTAAGAATGTTGTAAAACCCAAACAAAACTCGAGGAAAAAGGCTAGGCAACTTTAGAAGCCACTCACTCTAGTTTTGGCCCTCGGCTTTAATCGGTTCGGTGTAATTCTGTTCGGTACAATAAACGTGATTCATTCCTGGTGTGGTGTTCATAATCTTTACTTCTATTTACGGTAGTCAGTTAGGCTACATAGATACCTCCCCTACCCCCCCCCCCCCCCTAAATGCATCTATGCAAAGGAGACGCCTCGGTAGTGAGCATTCGAAATGTTCTCTACTGCACCTTTTCCTTTGCAGGCTTTTTTAGATTTTCAGAAATTTCAAAAAATCGGGTGGGCCATATTAGCTATAGCTCCGGATGACTCACACGTCATCATTCACACACCAAAAACCAAAATGACCGTTTTCTCGAAGGTCAAAACGTCTACATAGCGGCTAACCCAACACCATGCTGCCCTGTTACACTTCTCAGTCGGTATTTGCTATTAATCCTCTCCCCCCCCCCCAACTAACCCTTTTTTCAAACCTTCAAACAATCCGTTGCGGGCCTATTTCCTACGAAACAACCCATATCATATTCCACGACGCTTTCGTTCATCCGGCAAATGGCGTCCGTTCTGAGAATCGATCCTAAGGCCCTCGGCACTCATAGCTTCAGGGCAGCTCATAGTGCCACGGCCGCCCACAGAGCCAAAGTACCGAACCGCTTAATAATGCTGCAGGGCCGGTGGCGCTCTGAATCGAGTAGACAGATACATAGAAAACTCAGCAGAAGAAAGACTGGCAGCGTCGAGGCGAATGTTTACATAAATTATTTCCTGACTTTGTTATGTCGCTCACTTTGTTTCGCGCAACAAACCAATAAACCAATAAACAAGCTACATAGGCCGGTGTGGCCCTAGGAGTAAGGTATTTATTTCTAACGAAATAATGCTTAGTTTTCATTTGTAGTTTGGATGAGGTTAAAAGCGAGTTATTCTTCAGGAGTGACATTGTATTTTGAATTTCAGCCACATCTGAAAACCCAAATCCATGGTTTTTTTTGTCTTTATATTTCGAAAGATGTTATTGCTGACTTTATTGAGAGCGAAATTCAAGCACTTGTTGAATCACAATTCTTTTCTTTTAACAGCGACCTGAAGAGAAAATAGGACACTACCTAGGCTAGTTAGCGCTCCGCATTGGCCGCAAGGCCCAAGGCATAGTAGAAAGAGTCATACTCTTGCGTCTTGAATTAATGCATCAGAAATCAAAATCTAGTTTTGGTTTGCACCAAAACTCAAATCAACCCTACATCACACATGAATCTTGTCTGTTGAGCACATAAAAGCCGCAAACAGGACATGTAAAAGCCGCAAACAGGACATGAACCTAAGCTTATCCTAGCTACAACCATTTCAAACATCATGCATCTCGCTCCGAACAGTACCCAACACTTTGAAAAAGTTTTATTGGCATAATCAGAATAATAGCAGGTAGGTACATAATAAGGTATATCAGCAACAGAATAGGCACACGTCAAGACCGACCGCATGAAGAGGGGGTGAAGCGGAGGGGGGGCGCATAGGGTGAACGGATAATTGTAGCAAAGTATTGAATTCCTACCCGAATTCCTAATTGAATTAATACCCGAGTATCATATTTATATCAGAAGTATCAAAATGGTATCAAAACAACAGTAGCGCACACGCACACTTGCATACTTTACCGAATCAAACGGACTGGACTTATTTTAGTCCGAAGTTTAGGAATGAAATCCGGAACCGGACTAAACGAGTTGAAATAAATAAACCTTAATTTTAGTCCGAACCCGTACCTAAACAACTACTGGATTTATCATGCGTAGCTACATAAGTCCGTTTAGTCTCACTAAAAAGCAGCGCGTTAGAAGTTAATCCGCAGGTTTTGGAAAGTTTTTAGCAAAATTTTTAGACATTTTAGTTTAGTTCGATTATAATTAACCCTTTAATCCTGTGAAAGAATAGGCACTGAGTAAAACTGTTGTACCAATATTTTCATACACAGTTAATATACTCGTAACCCCTGCTCGTATTGCTCATGGTACAAACATTGCTACAAAATGCTGAAACAATGACTTAATCCAATTTAATACACAAAAAATCAGCCATAATGACCCCCTTTTTTATAAGCTGGTCAGATCATTACGTAATAAATAAGCTATAAAATTTTAAAATAATTTTCTTAATAATAGCTACATAACCCGCTCACCGAACGAAGGAAATTAAACATTTTACGAATACAATGATTTCTACAATTCCAACAGAAACATCAATACCCAAAAATAAATAATAAATTAACAAAATTACAACGCTGCAAAATATAAACTCCAACTTCCGTTCTTTTGCACAGAATTACACAGAAAAAGCGGCAGACATAGCGATAGTTTATTTACAAAGACAAATGCACGATTTGAAACTAGCGACAAAAGTGCAAACTTCAATTACCGTACTCTGTCTATTGCGGATGTATGAATAATTATTGACGATTTCGAATCTAGCAATTAAGGTGGTAGTTACGTTTTCGCAGCTTTTTTCAATGTTCTATTTTGTAGCAATTACTAATATTTAAGGTTTTTTATTATTATATTATTTTTCATTAATTTTTAGAGTGGTTTCTTTAGTTCCATATTTTGTGAGTCTGTCATTTTATGTTTCCTATTTGTTATTTCTTCTGGGAATTCGCATACATAGTAATTTATACCAAGGGTTGTGTGTTATATGTGATGTAAATTTGTTTTTCAGGGCATTCTTTAGAGGTTTTTATGTTTGAGGTGATACTTTTTTGGGATGGGATTTATTTGGTATGTCAGTGTTTTCCTCTTAGGAAAGGATTTGGTTATTCACTGAATCTTATTATGCTCAGAATGGATTTTTTAAAATTTTATTGTTAATAGGGCCTCTTGGGGTCAGCTCATAGTACATTAAGCACATTTTCCCGTACCCGTTGAAAAAATGGCAATAAAAGTTTTAAAATGACGTTTCAGGAGACTGAAGAAAATTTCAATTTTTAAGGGGTTTATTAACACTGCCATGCTCCTGGCTGCTGTGGCATATACTAACCAAATTTTGCAGGTATAATAGATGCATACGGGACTATGCACATGTAAATTATTGTGCAAAGTGGTTATCGTATTTCGTGATATTGGCATGAGAAGTCAGAATTGAGGTAAAATAACTTCAAAGTTACGAATCGCCTAGAACAACTAATAGAAATATGTCATATTTTAGCTGAAAATATTCTTAAAATAAATTGGGTTAGACCTTTTTTGATTGGCTTTTCTAGTAGTGTAAGAGCCACAGAAATTTGCATACAATTTTGTAAGTCCTCAAAAAATACACAAAAAAATCCAGTTTTTTAGATATAAATTAACCGTAAAAGTTTGAATCAATGTCAAAATTAGCTGAAATATTGCTATTTACATTCGCAATGTTCGTGCCAAGTTTGGTTATGTTCCATCAAGTAACTTTTGAATTATTGCAAAAACTCCGAAAACGTAACTACCACCTTAACTGATTTCACGTTTGGTCTGGGCAAACGGTGTTATTTAAAGAAATTAATGAAAAACAAGCAACAAACTAAGCTGGAAAATTTGACTTCTTGATCAAAATAAAACTTTAACAATAAAATTGCTCAAAGCACAAGTCAAGTCAAAAAAAATCCCAAAATGACGAATCAAAAACAAAACTTAATTTTCAAGTTAGCTAGCGTCTATGGTCGAGACTCACGAAAGATGTTTAATTTTAGTCTTTGCGTGATTATTAGGGCCAATTCCTAAAATGAATTAAACGGATTAGATTAATTTTTTTTACCCAATAACTTATCTCGATGTTGAGGTAGCTTAAAAATGCATTAGCGAGAGGTGCTACAAATGGTTGCTATCGCAAATTTAGTACATATGAATTGATAAACGATGCCATCAGTTATTGGCAAAACAAATTTTAATCTAATCCGTTTAATCCATTCCAAGAATTAGACCACTGCTAAGCAATCAAATAAAACATAGCAACTAAACATTCTATGCGCGGTTTATTTCATATAATTTGAACTTAGCCTGAGTTTGTTAAACACCTTTTCTGAATCCCAACCTATGAGTCTACACGGCAGATATATATTATACGCATTATATAACCAACGCTAACTCGCAAAACTAAATAAATGCCTTAAGCCCGGTTCATACTTGTCCTTAAGAATATAGGGACAGGGACAAGGACAAACTTGGGCGCTGTACGAATTTACTGCATCTTTTGCTATTTTTGCATGAACAGAAGATACTTAATTCTATGCGAAAATAGCAGACATTCGTCTTTCCCCCGCTATCCCAATTTTCCTTGTCCTTCCTATTTCTGACAAGACCGGCTTTAGTATAACTGAAATAATACGGAACTACTATCAAACAAAGTACAACAAAAATACCGCATTCTAAAATATACAATATATAAAACATAATAGAGTAACCCTATGCTATATATATATAAATACATACATAATTCAACAAAGTTATATACACCACCAAACTACACACTATTTGACTCAATTCATAATCTTAAAATCTGGGCTTAAATTAGTAAGTATTACGACCCAATGACTTTAAGTTGTGAATTGCAGCCACTGCAAATTTCGGAGCTTTAGCAAACAAAATATGGTCATTTCAGAGATAAGTTCAAATGTCCATAAAAGTTGTCGTCACGAACTCAGAACATATCATAATAAACTTTTGGTTAGCTATTTGGTTAATTAATTTAAATATAATCCTCAAATCCAATTTTACGGAAACTCAAGGTACTATTTCAACCAAACACAGCTAAGTCAAATCGGTCAACGTTTTTGTTATAGTTTTTTTCGCGACCTATTTTAATTATTAGCATAAATGTAAACGGGGTCTCGGTCGGTCTGTGGGGGCTTGTCCCGGATTTTCAAAAATTTAATTTCTAAAGTTTGACCAAAAAAGGGAAATTTTTGCAAAATTTAAATATTTATAGCATTTTTTCAGTTTTAGGGCACCACCATTAAACATAAGAGAAGGGGGCTTGTCTCGATAGGTCAAATCTGAGGGGGGGGGCTTGTCCCCGGATCTCAAACTGACTCCCGCATGTACATCTGTGCCTATTAGAATAAGGAAATATAAAAAATAAAGATCTGACCAACCACCAGTCAAGGTTGATTGCAAAGTATTAATCCAACCGGCTAAAATAGATTATATTTATGCTTGAAATCTGACCAACTGAATAGTCCTTAGCCGAAATTGCTTCTCCCACAATACGATTTCTATGTCATAAAGGCAGCTCATATAACTTTCAATGGAAAAGTTAGAATGATTCGAAAACATATCATACTAAACTTATACCGTTTCTAGGGGCCCATTCCTTTACCGGATTAATAGGACTAGAATGGACCTATTTTATCCCCAAATTTTGTAGCGGATGTCAGACAACGTATCAAACTGACTGTTTAACTGTTTAGTCCGATTTGAAAAAAACTTTCTTAATCTGATAAAGGAATGGCCATATTCTAAGTATCTGCAAAATATGCATTAGCTTGGAATGTCCACATATAAATACTCATTAGGGTCGGTTCAAAATTACAGCCGTATATCTGTTAAGCTGACAAAATTACGCCAAAAAATCAGACGCCATCAAACTCACAGTTTGTGACGGGGAGAGTCTGGGACCCCCAGATTTAGGATTTTGGTACAAGGGCAAGCAAAATTAGAGCAAAGGTACAAGCACAACAGAAACTTCTATAAAATGGGTTCTTAAATAATATGGCCATTTCGTCAAATTTAAAGGTTTTTTGGCTAATTGTTGGCCAAAAATTAAAAAAATCTTAAATTTTTACGTTAAAATACGTTGTTGGCCAAAAGTTTTTAACATCTTCAATTTTTTCTCTAAAACAGGGTATTTTTTTGGCTGACTTGGTACAGGGGCAGTCAAAAAATTCGGTAAAGGACCCCCCCACCGGAATACACCCCCTGCTCACATATAATCAAACTTGTGCGTCTATGAAGCGATCTGGTTGAAATGTTTACGGCTGCAAGTATCGACCGACCCCTAAGCAACAATGTCACCAAATATAATGCCCGATTGAAAAAATGATAAACTTCAAATTAAATGCAAGTTAACAATCCTTGCTTCCAACCTGTCGGGAAGGATTCTCGTTTATTCTCCAGTCTTGCAAAAAATATATACATTAAACTTCAGAGTTTCAGACATTATTTTTTTGCGCTCGCTTTCGCTGTTACATCTTCTGTAAAAATTATCTGAATAGACTGAATTAAAAAACTCCGATCTTCACAGATTTTTTTCTGCACTGGCTTACGCAAAACCTCCATTTAGACGTACAACCATGAACCGTCATTTCTTTAATATAGCACACTACTGAAATACTAAATTTACTAGTGGAGCCCGTTTCACACTTGTCTGCAAGCGCTTCGTAAGCACAATTTTTCAATGACAGTTGAACAAAAAATCACTACAGCGCCAAGGCAGATGTTTTTTGTTTCTGAGCCATACTCTAAGACGCACACAAAAATTGTTCCAAAAACGTATTCCTTCACTTATTCTATAATTTTTGTGCACTGACTTACGGATAATGTCCAATGGAAAAGTTTTGAATTGGGAAACAGCAAGCCTCAATCTATTACCACAAGATATCACTTATATATATATTATCCTTCCCTAGAAATACAAAGTCTAGTGTGTTTTCCTGACACTACGGGTGGAATGCATAAAGCCAGCCGTTCCATTTCAGTATTTTAGAACATCGTGTACCGAAAAATTCTACACGTCTTATATATCTTATATACATAGGTTAGAAAGTTGCCCTTAGACTGCGTTTAGCCAGACTGAGCTAAGACTGCCTTTATGCATTCCACCGTGTGAGTCATAGTATATACATCAAGGAATCGATTCCATCAAACCCCTCGTTCATGCACAGAAATATGAGCATTCCATTGTCGCAGTTTGCAGAACTTTCTGTCACAATGGGGACAGGCGTAGGGCCCGTCTGTAGAGTCCTGAGAATTGGTGGGGGAGCCAAGGGGGGCTGGGAAATTATTGTTCTCCGCCCCAATGGTGACCAGGGGGTCCCCTGCGGTTTCCTCCGGGTCGGCGACAGCTTCCTGTTCGCTCTGCTGCTGACGTGCCGACGCAGATCGCGTCTGACGTTTCAGTTTCAGGGGGTCCATTAGGGGGGTGCTGGATTTTCGTTGTCTGGGGTGAGGCCCGGATTCGGTGCCCCCCAGGGCGTGACTAATCATATGCCGCTGCAGCGTTCGACTGCTACGATAGTAACGATTACACTCGGTGCAGACATACTCTAGGGCACTGGCTTGAGGCCGCCTAGCCGACAACCGGGGGGGCAGGGGTCGCAAACAGGGGGGTCGGTGGGGGGCTGGGCCTAGGTGGGCCGCCGGGGGGTCCCCCCACTCCCGCTGCTTGGCACTAACCAAATTCAAAATACCCGCTTCCGCCATAGCCTGCGTCACCAGGCCCTCGGGGGGTGCGCTGTGACAGCGTGCGCCGGAGCATTCATCGGGGGAGGGCGAGAGGGGGCCAGAGCCAGTTTGTTCCCAGCCCCCTGCTAATGTGAGGGCGCCACTAGCCGCCTGATTCACGGTCCCAGCGGCACAAATCCACGACATGGCACTTGAAGGGCGGCAGACACTGATTGGCTGCTGCGTAGAGGACAAATTGCTTACGGCACTGCGTTGGCCTGCAAGGCACAGAAGGGGGTCCGAGGGGGTGGGGGTTCTCCCTGGGGCAGCAGCGGCGGGGAGGTTTGGGCCGACCTGCCTGCTAGGTAGCTCCCGGGTGGCCGGTATCAGATGTACAATGGATCTGTGGTGTTCAGGACCGGTCAGAACCTGAGGAGGGGGGGCCGGGGGGGCGGTGGTTGTCGTGAGTATATTATGGAATGAGGGGGGCGGGGCGTCACAGGTTTGGCCAGGCAGCACTCGGGGGGCCTCTTCTTGCTCCATTGGCCGTTTTGTGGCCGAGGGGACCGACAGGAGTCTGTGGCACGCTTCGCTGGGCTCTTGGGCCGCCACCACAACCACGGTGGCCTCAAGGGGACTGCTGAGGGGTCGGCCACTGGCCACAAACGCGGGGGGCGTGGGGGCCGTCAGCAGGGGGGGCGGGGTCAGCAGGGCACACTTAAGTCTGCTGGTCAGCCGGCTATCTGGGCCGGCCAATAAGTTGGGAGGGGGGGCCAGAGTAGCTATCCCATTGCCCGGACCCCCTCCGGCCTCTGAGGATTCTAAGTGAAGCAGGTCCGGACTGGGGGTCCAGAGTGAGCGGCTGCCATTCAGCTCCCCCCCGCCGTGACCGATGACCAGTGGCCCCCCAGGCTCGCCCGGACCTAGCTCAAACACCTGGCCCCCTCCGGCCGTATTGATAGCCGCCCTGTGCCAGCCAGGGTCGGCATTACCACCCCCGCCACCGATATTCTTATTGCTGGCCCCCCCTGATGTCATGACGCTCAGCCCATTTGGTCGGGAGCGCTTGGCAGCGCTGGGACTGTGACCAGCACTGGCTCGGGGGGGCTTGACTGCATCGCCGCCCAGATGGTCCCAAACCATTGCAGGGGGCGGCGGGCCGCCGCCATTACAGGGGGCCTGTTGATCATCGGAGGGGGGGCTAGTGAGCGGAGTCTGGCCAGTGTCGGGTTCTGGCTTCGCGTCGGTACCCCCTGAGCCATCCGCCGCACTACCATGATTACCCGTACTAGTGTGAGTAGCGTCAGTCTGCAGGGGGACAGGGGCAGGGTGATGATTATTTGGAGGGGGCACAGAGCCGCCAAGGGCACTCTCGGAGGAGGGGGTGGGTAGGGGAGCCGACAGGGGGGTGCCAGAGGAGGGGCTAGAGCTTGCCGTAGATGAGCTGGTGGGATCCCCAGACCCCCCTCGCCCGGAATTGTGTCCATTACAGGCCAGACCCAGGCCAGGGGGCAGGGAGGGGGGGCTGGGTCCATTCTGACTGGGCGGTGTCTGGCCCGGACTGGTGCCAATGACTTTAGCCCAATTGTTGGTGTACTCTATGGGCACGCTAGTGCAGCGTAGCAGGTGTTTTTTCAACGCCAGCCGGCTGGCAAAACGGCCCTTGCAATTTTTGCACACATGCACCGACTGTGGCACATGGGACACCTTGTGGGCAGCGTAGAGCTCGTCCGTGTCAAAGACCTCGCTACAGTGCAGACACTTGACGCGTGTGTCATTCGTATGGGAGGCCAAGTGTTGACTGAGATACTCTCTGGAGGGAAAGTAGAGTCGGCACTTGCCACAGCGCTCCAGGCGATCACGCCAGCGCTCCACAAACTGTTCAATTTCCGCCGGACTAGGGCCCATCACAATTTCACCCGGACTACGACTGCCCGGGGTCGAGGGCTCATTGGGCTGGTCCATCAGCATGCCGTGACGCAGCGCAGCGGCTGACGCGGTTGACGTGGCGTGAAGGACGGGTGTCATCATCATGCTCACGCTCTGGCTGTTGTGCTTACGGTTGCCGCCGCCGCTTACGCCAGAGCCCACGTCCGTAAGCTTAGGCCCGCCCGCCGTCAGCAAGCCGGACTCCGCGTAGGGCGACGATATGGACCGATGACGCCGTCTAAAATAATATATATCTGTACCATACATGTATGAGGGGGAGTGGGGGGGGGACCCTTCCCAAATCGAGAAGCCGGGGGGACGGTTAGCGAACGACCGGAGGTAAAATTTTGCCGGAGCCGGATACAAAATGCCGGAGCCAGAGCCGGAGGCAGTGTTTTACAAAAAAATTTCAATTAGTAAAAAATGTTGACAATTGTGAAAAATTTTCAATTTTTTTCGAAACAGCATTTTTTAATGTTTCAACAGTCACGCCCTATTTCTATACATATGTCTTTACACACTCATACGACCACTGGCCACTGACTGGTCCAGTTTTTGGTGATCTCACAAAAAAGGTTCATCAACATTGATAAAAAGTCAAAAATTTGGTCAAATTGACCAGTATGGCATTTTGACTGCGGTGCCAAGGGCAGGTGTCAGGAGTCAGAGGGAGCTGGTTGTTCAGGCCTTCAGGGTGTCCGTCTTGCAAAATTGTTAAGAATATATATACGTATATAAGAATATAATATATTCTTATAATATATTATATTATGCATATTATGCACCCAAAAAATAGACAAATTTGGAAAAGATTGCACTTTGTAGAAGATACGACGCCGTAAATGTCTGTAGCTTCCGGGTATTACCGCCCGCCCCCCCCCCCGACCCCTGTAATTTAGGCGTATATCAGCCACGTTGTAACCAGGAAAAAATCTTTAGGGGGAATGACTTTTCGATTTTTTGTAATGGGTGAAAATTAAATTTTTTTGCTATTTTAACACAAAAATTTGCGAAATAACAGCACATGCACATGCAAACATATTTGACCGGCCGAAAACATCAGAGCTAAAACTCAAGTTCAAATCACTAAGTCACATAGTTACAAGCTTATGGGGGTCTGGGGGCGGCAACGTAAGTGTGATAAACTTTTGATTTTTAGGCCGACTTTAGTCAATTGGAGACGTAAAAATACACATTGCTAGAGAGGGGTAGTCATCTCCATCACAACTGGCAGTAATATAAGTACTGTAATCGACTAACTGCTTCGTTAATCTTGCGATTTTTTCTCAAAATTTGAACTTTTGGCCAAAGTTTGACGAATGAAAATTCTCCGGCTCCGGCACTTCTTTTGCCGGAAGCCG
>JASANF010009636.1:0-40981 GCA_030248245.1 Trissonchulus sp. WLG1_4
CATGCAAGTGCCCACACCAACAAATACTACCCTACCGAATTCTTAGCTCCCTATCCTTGGCTCCCCTTCGTATTATTTCATCCTAGTATACTGTCTGCTTATGGTAGCCGTGGCTTTCTACTAATTATAGTTTATCATTTTTAGACTAGCACACATTGTTTAGTGTTATAATCCGACAAATCATTTCGTATTCCGTGGCGGACACATAAAGGCCAGTTCACTACACTAACATTACCAAACTTGCGCCAAGGCCAAATGTCCACCAACCTCAACGTTTGGTGCAAATTTGCACCGAAGCGTGTATTCTCACTAGTCACTACCAAATTCACACCCACCAAATCTCCCATACGAAACTTCCACCGAATTGTTGTGGAATTTTGTGTCAGTTTTATCGGGTTTGCTCTGGCAGACGCTAACTTGACGTTGACAGTAACCGTAAGTTGGCTACACGGCCGACCCTCTAGCCGTGGTTGCGCTTTTGTTGGTTATAAGTCCCTGACGGGGGATAGCCTATAGGTATACCGTGTTGTTGTGGGTTAGTGGAATGGAAATTGGAAAGTAGGGCAACAAGTATTCAAGTTAAAGTTACAGTTAAAGTAAGGCTCAGGCGTCAATTTAAGCTAAAGTTAAAGTAAACCGAAAATAGATGACTGTTATATAACTTCAAAAAAACTATTTAAAGTTAAAGTAAGGTTGTTCCAATTTAAGTTAAATAAGGAAGGCCTTTAACTTTTTTTGCAGTTAAAGTAAGATCCGTAAGTTTTTTAATTTCATTAAAGTGTAACTTTTTTGCCCTGGAAAGAGTGTCTTATACTCTTGCCATTGCCAACTCAATAAAATGTTTGTTAATAACCACGCCCAAAAGGTTCTTAAGCAATGCGCCTACGATGACTGATCTTTAATTTTTTCTTAAGCTCATGAAAGCAGTTGCCAGAATTTATGCATGCGTTACTGACCTCGGCAGCCAAATGGCGCCTGATTTATGTAATAGCTCAACTGCATAAATATTTGATGTTGACTTTTTCCATGCAAGTTTAGTCATTTTAGCTTAGTTGGATGGGAGCACATTTTTTATGCCTAAATAGGCTCTGACTTTAGTTCCGCAATTTCAAGAAGATATGTGATAGGTAGCTAAATTAAAAACAGTTTGGTCACCAAATTCCAAATATATAAATATCAGGTATAGTCTATGTAATGGGAATTAACTAGAGTACCAGACAAAATACTGCGTCTCTTTGGCATTTTAGCGTAGATGAATGACGCCTATATTCAATATTGGGCTGGGTGTTGTGAAGCATCTTTTTGTGATACTCCCTAAATTTTTTGGACGTCGGAGAGCATGCATACACAATCAGTTATGTGTCAAAACTTTGTCGACACTCAACGGAGATCGACGAAACAGAAAATTTTTTCACGGATTTTTTAAACATTTACCCGCCAATAATGGTTAGAGTCAAAGAACTCTTTTGACCTGGCATAGGTTAACATCTAGCTGCGTGGAAACTGCAAAAGGTTGGGTACCCTAGAACATCACAGACTAGATGGTAAGTTTTCCTCTTCTTCTTCTTCTTCTTGTGTTCTTTGCTTCGTTTATTGCTTCTTCGTTCTGTTAGTTCCAATCAGGGGTGGACGCGGGTCGTGGGTACCCGCGGGTTGGGTTGGGTTGGGTCGGAAAATTTGACCGGCGGGTACCCACTGCAAGCTGCGCGGGTCGAAACATTTTTGTCCGACCCTCGAAAACTGAAAAAACTAGGTACCAAGGTCCCCTCTTGGTTTTTATAGCCCGGCCGAAAAAAATTCGGATACGTCTCCAATTGACAAAATTTGGCCTAAAAATTAAAAAATTCTCAAAATTTTTCCGGGGTCTACTGCTACTGCCCCCAGACCCCTGCAAACTCTGTGGCTTACTATTCCTTGTTTATTTGTTATCAACTTTCGTCAAACCCTATATATACAGGGGCGTAGCCAGGGAGGGGGTCGCGGGGGTCGCAACCCCCCCTTATGGTCGAACCTGAAGATATTGTCAACAAGGGTCACCCCTTTGGTTTTTATCGCCCAGCGTAAAAAAATTTCTCATACGTCTCCAATTGACCAAATTTAGCCTAAATATAAAAATTTTGCCAAAATTTTTTTCTGGGGGCTTTCACCCCCAGCTGCGACTCTGTGGCTTACCATCCATTGTTATTATCTTTCGTTGCCCATGCATGTATGATACGAGTACATTATGCTACATTTATATACTTGTGCAACACACTGTCTGATGTGACGTTACCATCTTTAGTTTTAATTTTACTTTTGGAAAAAATTTCCGATACGTCTCCAATTGACCAAATTTGGCCTAAAAATCAAAAAATTTCCCCAATTTTTTCTGGGGGCTGCCGCCCCCAAACCCCTGCAACATGGCTTACTGGTCTTCCGTTTACAATGCGCGTGTGAGTAGTAAAATTGCTAAAAAGTTCACTTCAACTTTAAAGTTGCTATCACTGAGTGAGCAACCAAAAGTGACTCAAAAAGTAGACAAGGTGCGACCCCCCCTTTTCAAAATCCTGGCTACGCCCCTGTATATATATTTAGAGTACATTATTAATCATTAAGAGTACGTTATGCTGCACTTGTGTCATCTACTGTCTTAAAGTTTCCATCTTTTGTTTTTAATTTTACTGTCGGAAAAAATTTTTGATACGTTGCCAGTTGACCAATTTTGTCCAAAAATTGAAAACACCTCGTTTTTTCCAGAGGGCTGCCGCCGCCAGACCCCCGCAACAGTGAGTTTATTTAATTTAAATGACCAATTTACATTTTGTTATGTAAGCCACTTCGCCAATAAGTGTAAAAATAATTGGATTCTGGGGCTGACGTCTTCAGACCCAGCAATAGTGAGTTTGTGCAAGTGAACAAAAAAGTGGACAAGGTGCGACCACCCTTTTCGAAATCCTGGCTACGTCCTGTGTACTCCATATGTACATACGTTATGGTTAGGTATAGAGTGGTGGGTCAAAGTGGGTCGCGGGTCGGTTTTTACGGCGCGGGTTGGGTCGCCGGTTACCCATGAGTGTAGAGCCGCGGGTTGGGTCGGGTCGCGGGTCGAGAATTCTGACCCGCGTCCACCCCTGGGTTCAATTCTTCACAATTGGTATTCTTTTAATCTTTGGGATCTTATGTTTTATTTTATCTTCTTTTGCTTTTGCTTTCCTTTGTACTTGTTTAGTTTTGGTTAAGACAGACTTCTGTTCTAAGATCCCTTCAACGCTCCTGTTTTGTAACTTCTTTTATTTTCTTCTTTAATTTTTATCTGTATTAGACATTTTAGTTCTTTCATTTCTTTTACGTTTATACTATTTTTGTTGACTGTCGGTTTTGCAGTAGTGTGTTCCTTTATACTATTTGTTTGTCTTCCGTTTTTTTCTTTTTGCTTTATGCACACTCAGCAGAAGAGCTATGGTCATGGTGGTGTCGCAGTTTTACTCTGCGATGCCACTGTTTGCTTCTTTTTCCTGTTGGGCCACAGCCCAACAGGTCTTTAATTTTGATTCTGGAATCCTAATGCAGTGTTAACGTTAAAGTGTTGATGTGCGGAGTGTGTTTTGCACGTCTTATGTCAGTGATATGCATCTGTCACCCCTGAAATGCCTTGTAATGCAGTGAGTTTGCAGTGGAGCTCTCGTGCATGTTGATAAATGAAAGATGCAAAAGTTTGACAAAAGTTATTCACTACGATTCGATGCAGTCACCTTACGTTTACGAACCTAACACACTAACCACTCGACCACGCAGATTCCATGAAGTTCTTACGCTGCACAGCAAATAGTTTCTATTTGAAATCGACAATACAGTATTGCTGTATCCAAAGTAACTACAGACCAAATCAAATATGCATAATATCATTATTAAATTAGATAGTAAAACCTAAAATTCAGTTATAAAACTTACTGAATAGTTACACATATATAAATTGCTGAAATCTTTTCACTAAAATTTTGCAGCATGAATGGCTGCCAAGGAAAAGACTCTTTTCATAAAAATTAAGTACATAAGTGTTACTTTAGCTAGCCCAACAGGTTTACGATGGCCTCTGGTCAATGTACTTGGAAAGTATATGCTTGATGCTTACTGAATACTTTTGCCGAAAACTTTGCTTGTTTTGCCCATATAGTGGAGTGGTCGAGCACACTATAATGCACAGATTCACCTTTTCTTTCTTGAGATGCTCAACCAGGCTACGAGTGTTAGCATCTAAAGAAGGGCATATCCTATAGATATTTTGTAAGTATAAATATGGAATTTCACTTGATCCCCTTGTTAGTTTTGAATATTAAGTTTCAAGTTCAGGGGAAGTTTTGATCGCTTACTTCCTTTCGCGCCCGCAGGCGGGGTACAGTCGCAAGACAACCAGAAGTTTAAAATTTAAGTTTTATTTTAAATTAAGTTTCTTGCGAAGCTGTTGAGGCAAGCTTGTGTTGAGTCTTTATCAGTTTGTGTTCGCGATTTTCTGATGATGCTGTGAGCCCTCACTTCTGAGCCAAGTTCGTTCTGAGCCATCACTTCTGAACCAAGTTTGTCCTGAGCCATCCCTTCTGAGCCAAGGTCGTCCCGAACCATTTCTTTGGAACCAAACTGATTCCTTGTTTGTTTAAACTGTTTATTATGTATGTAAAACCATTTCTGGAATATTCCACCCCATAGTAGTTTCATGTCAAGAAACAAATAAACAAACAATAAACATAGGTCGTTAAAAATAAAATTCTTCCTTGCCTAGAGAATAAGGATGTACATTTGCAACGGTGAGTTTATTTGATTAAATTAACAAAATGCGAAAACTAACAGGAGTTAACAGTACATTTTATATTATTATTTAAGCATTATCAAAGAAGTAAAATTTATATATTTTACTGACACCCACTGAGAGTCTTATCCCTATTCTGAGATTTTGAGTTGTATTCGTTGTATGGATAAGTATGCATAGTCACGCACATGTGACGCAGGTGGTCCAATAATCGGGAACACTCTAGATGGTAATTAAAGCGAATATATAAATGCCTGCGTAGATGTAGCATGTTCAGGTCAATGCACTTAATGTACTTGCAATCGAACCTACTTTTCTGCAGAGTTGTAACTTTAAGGTTTTGTATCGATTTTTGCACCGTTACCAGTAGGAATAAACAGGGCTTCCTTCATAAGGTCATTTCAAGCATTGAAAAACTACCGTTTTTAACTCAATTCCATTTCATATAGGTATATTCTACATACATACTGAAAGGCAATACAGTGCAAACTGACTAATATTTTAGCTCCCTGCTAGTCACACTTTAAGTAAGCCTTAGGAGTTCTCACAACGCCTGGTCTAAAGCCTAATGAAACGCATCAGCTTGTAGCAGCTATATGCAATTTAATATTAATTTTCTTTTTTACAACTTTTTTTATCTCTTGATAGCAGCTGATTTGTAGGCTAAAAATGAGCCGAAGACTGAGACAGTTTTTGTAATTTTATGGTCAATAATGGCTGGATGATTTTTTGTTTTTTAATGTTATCTATACTTCTAATGAAGCATATATATTATATTTTAGCAATGTATGGTAGTGTTGTTGCCGAGTTTATGTATTGCGTTTTTATACTATATTCAGTTTGATTATATACTACGAGGTTTTATCCATTTATATATGCTTTGTGATAAAATGACACCAAATGATTCGTTGTCACATCACAGTGAAGCAAATTCTACCCTGGATGACTCGTCCAGCGAAGAGTCTGATCCGTTTGTATTCTTATTCCTATTCGGTGGACTAGGATTAGGATTGATTCTACAGACAATTTTGGATACCGAATGGGTAAAAGCACGGGTCAAAATTCCCTACACTGTCATTTTGATGATTATCGGACTTTTCATCGGGGTGATGATTAATGTTTTTTCATCAGATCCGGACCAAGTTTATCGAGTTTTCACCATGGCAGAGGCAAATCCGAAACTGATTATGTACATATTTTTACCGATTCTGATTTTCGACGCTTCTTTTCGCATGGAAGGTCATAGCGTTTTGCGAGCTGGATCTCAGATAGCTTGGTTTGCCACAATTGGGCTGCTGATCTCGACACAAATTTTGGGCGGACTAATGTTTTTAATTCTACGGATTTTGCGCGGTTACCCAGCTTGGACGTTCTCGATTTCGATGGCTTTCGGATCCATCCTAAGTGCTACCGATCCGGTGGCTGTGGTTTCGCTAATGCGAGAATTAGGCGCCCCTCACCATCTTTTGGTAATCACAGAAGGCGAATCTCTTTTTAATGATGGTACAGCGATTATCCTGTACAGTATTTTCATTACAGTGGCCCAACAAGCTTTTGAGCCACAAAATAAGGGTGATAAACGATCCTTACTTGTCATGGAATTGCTTGGTTTGCTGCTGAGTCCAGCTATTGGCTTGATTTCGGGAAAAATTTGCGAAATAATTTTACGTGAAACTTTTAATAAAGAAATTCGGGAGAAGGGTATAATTCTTATTGCTGTCTATACGACATACTTTTTTTGCGAACACATCAATATTTCCGGCGTTCTAGCCATATGCGTTTTGGGTATATGGCTGAATCTCAAAAAACACAGTATCAGTCCAAAAACTTTGAATGACAATAATCGATTCTGGGACTTCTTTTCATACTGGGCTAATACGCTGGTATTTATCTTGACCGGTTTGGTCATAGCCAAGCCAATTGTCCGTAACGGAAAGTCTGGTCATTTAGAGGATTACGCTTATATACTTCTGGTTTACGTATTATCCAACGTTGCCCGCGCGGTGGCAATTTTTACCCTTTATCCTGTGGTACGCCGGGTGGGATTGGGTATGAACTGGCAACAGGCTGTAGCCCTGGTTTGGGGCGGCCTCAGAGGGGCGGTATCACTGCTGCTGGCCCTTGAGATGGTTCAGGAGCCTTTTATACGGGACCATTGTTCCAAAGAAGTGGGGGATAAGGTGGCGTTATACGTATCCGGATCCGTGGCGTTGACGCAAATCATCAATGCAACCACGTTTAGATACTTACTGAAGCTTTTAAGGTACGGAAAGTGTTGTTAAATGATTGCAGCGGCGTGTCCGCTTAATCGACTGATGGCTAAAGGCCTATTCACACGAGGTCGCATGAGCCGGCGCGTGAGTGGACGCACGAGCGGGCGCATTCTATTTTCACACTGCGTGCTTCTTCATTTCACCAGAATCCAGTAGGCAGTGTGCATGTGCGCCATGCTCATGCGCCCGCTCGTGCCATGCGTCATGGCGTACGCCATCGAGCAAGGTCCGCCTTCGTGTGAGTATGTAACATTTAATTAGTAGTTGAGTTGAGTTAGGTAAGTTTATTCACGAAAAAAAGACGGCTGAAAGTCTCCATCGGCCATATGTAATTTCAGTTTTTGTTTTCAAATTGAATTAAAATAACTTGAAAAAGATTCAAAAATGTTAAAAAGGTTGTGATTTGTTTCCTTATGCTCCTAAGTAGGTAGGCACAGATTTAATTAAAGACTTAACTAAATTAAATTAACTAAATTAAATTAAAATTACCTGAATTAAAGGTTGAGCTTTGAACGAGATTCAAGTCGTATAGTTAAAATAATATTTTTTTTCTCATTTAGAATGGATCAACTGCCGGGTCAGAAAATGGTCGGTATTACAAAAGCTGTCAATCAGTTACAAGCAGCGCAGCGGGAGGCTATTTCCGAAGCCAAACACGACGAATTTCTGGTCCAGGCTGATTGGGCTCGTGTTGAGCAGGCTACCAAAATCTTGCATCCGTTCGCATTAGTTCGGGCGCGATCCCCGGCTTTTGAGAAGATTCTAGGACCTCTAAGTGCTGCGTATCAGCTGACTGCAGAAGAAGAAGCAAGACAGCGAATACTGCAGGCAGAAAAAGTTAGCTATTGGAAACAGTTTAATCAAGGTTTGATGTCGCATGAAGCTATAAATACCTTGTCGGAATTCGTAGATGAAAAATCAGGAAAACCAGGTAGCTACCCAAGAGCGGCCGAAATTAGCGAAGTTTGGAAAATTAGCGACTTCTGGGACTGTCTTTATAAATGTTCGCAGCAGTTGGCCGATTATCATAAGAGACGCCAGAAAGCGGTTGACGAGTTAAAGCCAAAAAGCTCTTTTTTGCGACCAGTTTACAAAATTTTAACTTCATTTCCCGCCATTGCAACTGCTTTTGCTTTGGAAATACTTTTGCTGATTTTGCTGATTTTCGACAAAACTGGTGTAGACAGTTTGTTCAGCAAACACGACTGGACTGTTTATGGGAGATTGGTCATTTATGCTATTTTGATTTCAATAACCCTCAGTTTTATATTGGTGATGGGTAGAAATTTTTTCAAAAGTGTTCATAACCTCATGCAGTTTGTGTTTGCGATTGTCTCCGGAATATGCTTTGGCTTACTGATCACAGAACATTCGCCGAATTTCCGCTTTGCCTTGGAAATCGCAGTCAGCATTAGACTTCTTATCGACGGCGCAATAACGCTTCTGTTTTGTGCGCCATGGATTAGTCAAACGATTTCTTGGCTGATCAACGAGTCGACATCCAGATCTTACGATGCCGCGATGGGTTATTTCAAGGGAACCAATCAAACCATGGCTAATTTGGGCCATCTGGTAAAAAGCTCTGCAGCGCATCGAGCCGTCAAGACCACCACAATGCATCGTTCGATTGAATCGCTTCGACTGCTGGCCAGTTTAGAGTCCGAAAATCCTGGAGCTGCAGCCAGCGTCCAGACCAAGCAAGCTGCTAGATACACTCTAAATACTTTGCACTCGAAAATTGAAGAGTTGTGTGTCACAGGCGTGCTTGATGAAGACGAGTTTTCGTCACTGAATTTGATGCTAGAAGCGAAAATGTTAAAAACCACTATTGTTCCTCCGTGGATCGAACCTTCGACCTCCCAACATAAACTGAGTTATATTAGTTGGCTGAAAGATGAACCTTTGCATCGCGCTATTGTAGCATTTGGTGAACTAGTCGAATTAAGGAAAGGTCAGATTTTGTTAGAAGCTAATTTACCAATCAGCTACATGTACATCGTTCTTTGTGGACTGCTGAAAAAGTACACCGCGGACAACGATGCGGATATGGACAATTATTATTCTAGTAGTGATCGCATTTTTGACATCGAACTTTTGCAGCAAAGATTTGAAGCGCCGGCTACAGTTGTTGCTGAAGTTGGCAGTCAAGTTTGGCAAATTTCTAAAATCAGTGCCTTGGAAATTTTTTGCCAGTTTCCAAATTTTCGCAGTGGAATACTAAGCGATTATTGTAGAAAATCAACAGAAAAACTTCTGAATAGTCGTGATTTGTTCCCGGAAAGGACTCAAACTGACATTCAAAATTTAGTGGCCGCCGGCCGAGTTTTTGAACTATGCAAGGGTGACCATTTTTTTCCAGACGAAAATTTCCTGCTAGTTTTGTTAGTGTTCGGTCAAATAAAAATGATGAACGCAAATCAATCGCGGTATACGGCTGAAAATGGGGAAGCAGTTATAATTCCGAATCAAACGGAGTTAGCTTTTATGTCCGAATCAGAGTATTGTTGGATCTATATTCTGTGGGCACCTCAGAAGCGAGTGATGTCACGAAGTGTTTCAATGCTATCTATGGCCCCAAGTTGTGCGGAGATTACTTCCATGCACAAGCTTGTGTCGAACACGCCAGAATTAAAGCCACCGTCTGCTCTTGGCTTGACGGGTTGACGCAAAAGATCAGATAATAATTACTTAACTTTTTACTTAATTTTTATTTTTGTTTGTTTTTATTTACCTACTTAACCCTACACTAGTTGCTTTTTAACGTTTTTCTTCCTGTTAGGAACATCACATAGACATATAGGGTGGGATTCACAAAGCGCGTTTAACTTAGACCCAGTCTAAGTCTTAGACTGCGTTTAAACGCAGTCTAGCTAAACGAACGTTTAGACCCAGTCTAAGTCTGCATATGATTAGCGTGTAAATTTTGTTCTATTTTCGTGTTCTAAATTTCATTACGTTCTATTCCTGATTCACGAGCTCAGTCTAAGTTAAACGTTCGTTTAACTTAAACGCTCGCTAGTGTTAGATTTAGACTAGCCTTTTGGCTAGTCTAAGGTTAGTCTAAGTCATTTTTTAGCGTTTTACTTAAATATTTTTGCAAATTTTTAGTTACTGGTCTTACTGTAACTATAACTGCACTTAAATTAAAGTAAGTTACCTAAAATTATTCAAAAAGTTTGATGAAAATCAATGATTTTGAACTTAGTTCAACTTAAATTAACGCCTGAGCTTTTTAACTGTAAGTTTAACTTAAAATGATGCCTTAGTTTAACTTTAATACCTTTTTTAACTTTAAATTTAATGAAAATGGTTGAACTTTGTACCTATGTTCTAGACCCGTAATCCGCACTGACTACAAACGTTTGGTTTATCATTTATCTAATAATTAGCTTATTTAATAATAGGCAAATATGCTATTTAACTACGTAATTAACTTAAATTTTAAATTAACTTTTATTAAAATGTAATTTTATTACCTAAATAAACAGCATTGTCGGTACGTATTAAAGCAAAATGTTCTGCAATAGAATTTAAAAAAGAATGAAATCAAAGAATTCTGTTAAACGAGCCCGTTTAACTAAACAGGCTTTGTGAATCACGTTTAGACTCGGTCTAAACGTTCGTTTAAGTTAAACAAGGTTTCAATTGAAAAAGAACAAAAAAATCAGCTGACACATACTATTCATATCAATCTTTGTGAATCATGTTTAACTTAGACCGACGTTTTAGACTGCGTTTAAACGCAGTCTAACTTAGACTGCGTTTAAACGGGCTTTGTGAATCCCACCCATAAAAGCGAGCCTTTAAAAGAAAGCCTAAAAACAGGTTCATACCGTCCTTGAAGGCACATAGACGGGGTTCAGCACAAAGGGGTTTGGAGCTCTGTGAAAAAATGACCTAATGGTTTTGTTGGCTAACTTTTGCATACGTAATTAATAATAGTTTTCACTCCAGCACTGTCTATTCGTAAAAGATTCATATTTGGCCAATGAGTTTTCTTAGAATTGTTTATTATAAAACTATTTTTCCTGTTGTGCCACAGCACAACAGGTCTTTAATTTTGATTCTGGACAATAACACTGAGCTTGTGTTAATCTTTTGTCAGTTGGTTTATGTAACCTGTGCTTCAGTCCAACAGCGCGCGTGTCACATTAGTTTTGCACTGTTTCCTACGTTAGTTCGGATGAATTCAGTGTTAAATTACAAGGGACAGTGAAAACACATATACTTACCATTTATTTATATGTGTAAGTATATGTGTTTCTCAATACTACCATTCGAAATTATGGAACGCAAAAAATGGTGATACCAGGGACGGTATCGAAGCCCCTGTCATCAGATTTGAACTCGAACGCGCTACCGTCTAAGCCAACCAGCTCGAAAAGGTGTTAAAGTTGAAGTAAGTGTATTGTTATCAATATAACATCATCATAAATTTTATTGTAACAGTTTGAAGATTTGTGTGATCAATTATTATTATTACTGAGCAGATATTGTGAAATTAAACGCGAATAGAATTTAAGAAATATTTTATACAAGAAAATAAAAGTTTCCCTATGTTAACCTTAACACTGGACGAAAACATCAAATTGAGCACCAAATGTTATGCAGCTAGACTGTTGTTAATGATTTTTATCTATCGTTCATCGTAGCCGAAGTAGCTCGGTTGAGAGAGCGTTAGACTAAAGATCTAAATGTCCTTGGTTCGATCCCGAATTTCGGTCGCCTTTTTTTGAATCGAAATTGCTGTTTTTAATCAATTATTTTGCCAATTATTGAAGCTTTCTCTAGTTCACGTAATTCATTTATTTTTTTATAGATTTCAATTATTAGATATGTATGTATGTTTAACATTATATTACGGAAGTATATTTTCGAACAAAGATGCTCCTTATATATCTTTCTTCCTCAACAGACGCACTCTGATTGCATTCATAACGAACTTCTGTATCCCTGGTAATCAGTATAAGGCGACAAAGGCCATTTTAGGCACCAGCCCCAGGAAGGCTACCGTATAACGAGATACCGCTGCACAACAGGTTTTAACTGACCTCTGGTCAGTTTACTTGAAAAAATGCTTGACGCTTACTGAAGCTTTTGCCGCAGATTGGGCTTGTTAATAATAATTTACACATTAATGACATTAATGTGTGTGATGGATGACATAATATCAGTCAATGACCCATCACTGACATTAATTTATAATATTTTATATCAAAGATGTCATTTTTGTAAGATCAAAACTAGTTTTATGTGACTCAACATTATTGATGCCAGAACGGTACAAACCTAGTGGTGGTGTTAAGGAAACATAAGTGTGGAGCCAATCGCAGTAATGGCACCTCTTTTAGCTTGACTCTTTTGTGTGACCTTAGCGGACACAGTCAAGTTGTGTACACATAAACTTTACACTCTAAGACATTTAAAACTTATAGTAACTATGACTAACGTTTACAGTATACAAAAATAGGATATGTTGATTCGAATATTTTACATTTTACATACATAACTTAATATTAAAAAAGATTTCCATCACTAAACTGTCCTTTATTAACAAAAATATATAATATTTTACACATTCAGTAAGTAAAATAATCAGTATAAAGTTATATTCCTTAAAGTAGACATAATATATTTTTATTATTCATCAGAGATGGAATCGGTTAACCGGAATCATAGTGTCAGTTCTGATCATGTTTCGGTGACTCGGTTTCATCTCTGTTATGTATTTATTATGTTTTGAATATTAATGTAAAACTTAAGTTGCTTGTCAGTTGTCGTCACATTACCTATTTAATAAACGTTTATACATTTACAGTTAATTTTGCGTGTCAAATATAATTTCATCTCTTCCCAAAATCCAAGACATCAATCGGGTTTGCTATAGGTACAATTTTTAGGTTTATTTGAAGATACAAAACATATTAAACTGGCAGAATTTCGGTAGAATAGTAAAACCAGAAGGTTTAATTAAACAATTTCTAAAATGCTGTGCAATACTTTTGATAGAACCCTCGCCGATACACCAGGCAAATTTCAAGGTATCAAGAGTACATAATAGTGTCTCGCTCTGTATAGAAAAAGAGTGAGACACTCTCCTTTCTGCATGTGTTATAGCGCAGTCAGATGCGCTCGTCGTTTCCCGGCTATATGTTGACGTTTTGTGTAACATGTGACTGGCCAATCAGATGCGAGCTCCGCTTCTGATTGGCCAGACACCTGTGCACGTGCTCTAATCAGCAGTCAGCACGCAGGCGGCCTCACGTGTTCGCATTGAAAACACATTTAACTTAGCAATGCACACTATAATCAGCGCACACTAGGAATGATCCGCTGATACGGTGATAAAAAGGTGGAAAAATATCATTCTGAGCAAAAAAAAACAAAAAAATCCCAAACCGACCGATCATGGCAAACATTAACACTGAAATGGCTGTAATGGCGGCCAGTGTGCTGATTAGAGCACGTACACAGGCGTCTGGCCAATCAGAAGCAAAGCTCGCATCTGATTGGCCAGCCACATGTTGCACAAAACATCAACATGTAGCCTGAAAACGACGAGTACATCTGCCTGGGCTAGAACACAGGCAGGTAAGTAAGAGAGTGTTTCACTCTTCTTCAGTATTGAGTGAGACGCTATTACTCTTGAAGGTATAGGTACATATCCATTTCATTTCGACGAACCCATTTATTGGTTTTAAAGAATACCGACATTGTGGGAAGAGTATGACAGTCTTTTAAGTACAAGCTAGGTATAACATCACTAACCAACTCTGAATACCTTAACTTTGGCTTCAATGTAGTCAACGGCGTATAAATAGCCTTCACCGACACAAATGTCAGACCATAAAGAATTGAGGCTTTCACCGACTGATTCGATATAAGCTCCTGTCGAGTCATAAATGTCCAAAACCCCCATGCCGCGTCGGACCACCAATATTCGACCTTCTTCATCAATATCGATTCCAACGGCGTACGTCACGCCTTCCGGAGGTAGAAGTCGACCCACCATTTTTCCCTGGCGTGTGAATATATAAACGGATTCTTGGCAGCTTACGTAAATCACATCTGAAGCGTTGACGGCCAAAAAATTACAGTCGCCGTCTGATTTTTCGGGAATTTCCACTGTTCCCAGTGATTTTAAATTTTTCGAATAAATATGAATTTCCGTATGCGAACGTGAGAGTACGAAAATTTCATCTTGACGGTTTACTGCTACTCCTTTTGTCTGATACGTTAGATGGATGGATTTTTGCAAATTTCCGAAAGCATCCAATTTACTCAGCATTTGTTGACGTCCGTGAGCCACCACCATATCTCCTGTACTCATGACGGCTATATCGTAAATATTACAGTTGATACAGTCATATTCCCGCAATGTTATCATATCAGGGGTACTGAGGACGCTAATTTTACCCGTCTGATATGAGGGAACATATAAGTAGCCTTCACGAAATGCGATGCCAACAATTTTTCCATAATTGTCCAAAACTCTCTCGTGAGTTCTTTCCTTTTCATTCTCGGTTTCAACGGCTGCAGTGATTTCTTGTTCGTCAGTCGTTGTTTCGACTATTGTAGGCGCTAAGGATGTTGGTCGGTGAATTTTTCCGGTTGTGATAAATTTAGTTTGTCGCCATATCGGTAGATTCGTTTTTGCTGCCGTTGTTGTTATTGCTGTTGTTGTTTCTTTTATCAATGGTTTCGAGTTAGTTGAAGTAGTTTTAGAAATTGGTTTCGGTGGCAGTTGCAGACGGGCGAGCTCAATAGTTTCTGCAATAAAATGAAAACAAAACGATAAGGCAAATTTTGCCCTGGGTTTGCATTGAAGATGAGTCAGTTATGTATGAATTATCCACGTATTACCTATTCTTGATACGTTTTACTATTACTCCACAATATTTTTCGTTAGTGTTGAACAAAAGGGGAGATTCAAATTTTGAGTGAAAAAGGAAATTAAGGCGCTGGGAATCAAACTCGAGCAGCCGCTCACGTCTACGTCGACACTGCCAAGTGCCAACCACCACACCGCAGTTGCGTAGGCCCTATTTCTCATTTTACACTAGCATGTAAAACCTGTGTGAATGAACTCGCCGTAACAGTGTATATCACGTTGTTTCACAAAATAGGGATACCAATAGCAAAATATGGGGGTGCGCGTGTTGCTGATATACCTAACACAGTATACACGTATACCACACGTTACGTCATGCACTCATGTGTGAAACACTAAGAACACTGCACCGGGTAGTTAAGTAGGTACTCCATGAAAAAAACGCTTAATAAATGGAATAGGTACATATGCTTAATAAACACTGCATGTTTCTGCAAAGTTTTGGGGTAAAAATGGAGTTGATTAGACAATGATAAGCTTCTTGCCAAGGTTTAACATCGAGAATCACTACACAGATATGGAAGGTGCTGTACTTTCTTTACCGTGGCATTAGCAAGGTGAAGGTAGTATCCGCAGCCCGTTAGAGACACATGCATTAGGTATTCTTGAGCAACTTTGAGAAAATTTCTTAAATTGTCCACGTCAGCCATTTCTAATGCAAAATTAAACGGTTAACATTACCTGTTTTCTTTTCAGATGGTGTCAAAACAAGATTTGATGACGAATCCAAAGGCTGTCCATTTTCGATAAACGTGACAACCGTTCGTTTGTTAGAAAACTTTGGTTTCAGAGCAAAAAATGCGCCGAAAGAGAGGGCAGCCAAAATGCCTAGACCGGCAATAAGCAGGAATGTTAAAATGACATTGTTCAGTAAAGCTGGTTTTCTGCAACACCGCATACCCGATTGCTCCACCAGGCTCTAACTAGAGTAGAATCGCATGTGCATCTAAAACAGTAATTTAGTGATTTTGATACTATTTCACAAGAGACTGCACCAAAAAAATCGACTTAGTGAAATCAAGAGTACATAATAGGAATCTTCAGTTCGTATGCAAAAAAATAGACGAAACGATTGTGTAAAATTGCACTATAGTTGACAAAAACACTGTCTTTGTTCCTGTGCCTATGTTCATAAGGACAAGTATGAATGAACCGAGCTTAGACTAAACAAACTTACGGTATGCAATAATGAATGCTTGTTTATCATGTTAAATCGTGCTAGTTAAATCTCCAATCTGATGATACCTATGTAGTTATGAAATTGGTTCGGACTGAAATCAAGCAAGCAAGTTGGTTTGCATATTTTAACTCGCTTAATCCGATACTTCTTCCTAAATTTCAAACTAAAACACGTCCAGTCCTTTTGAATCGGTAAACGATTGGCCGCAAAGATTAAAGATTAGGCTGACCTGACTAGGCTTACGCTGACCTTAAAGTTAGCCTTCGGCTGAGGTCAAAAATTGCACCAAGGTGGGGAAACAAGCGCAATTTTCGGCAAAAACATTCAGTAAGCATTAAGTTGTAATTTTTAAGTATGTACATTGGCCAGCTCATGTCTAGTTTTTAATGCATAAAACCAAAAACCAATATCAGCATTTTATTAGACTGCAAAGCCTTTATAAGATTTCGTTTCACCGGCATGTATGTCGTTAAGATTTTATCAGTAAATTGTCCAAAACTATGCTGTAGATATGCACCTTATGGAATACCTTTTAGTACACTGTCTATGTATTGCACGTTTACCTAAGCGAATGCTTCGAGCTTCACGGACCCAAAATGACGTTAATGCGTCCAGATCCACGCGGTGTAGAATTAGTGATTTTTCCGACAACAAACAATTGCAGTTTGCACCATGTAGTTCATGCATATCGTACATAATATGTATAAGCTTTGAAGAAAGACCACAGCATCGTATAGTGGTTAGTAGGTGTTACTCTGGAACCCATTGCTGTAGGATCGATTCCTGAGGAAGAATTTTTTCGAAATTTTTTACCACGCCTACAAAACGACGGAAATTACAACCCAGTACAGTTATACTGAAGCAAGTCAGCCAAGCAATTACA
The DNA here is from genome assembly GCA_030248245.1 of Trissonchulus sp. WLG1_4. Classification (NCBI taxonomy): domain Eukaryota; kingdom Metazoa; phylum Nematoda; class Enoplea; order Enoplida; family Ironidae; genus Trissonchulus; species Trissonchulus sp. WLG1_4. Next base: position 17,011 of record JASANF010009636.1, read on the forward strand.
TAATATGTAGGTAAAATGAAGTAGACGGTTGCGATTTAACGGTGGCGGACGGGTAAAACATACTCCGCACATGAGCACTTTAACGTTAGCAGCCCGCAAGGATTTAAAAATCAAAATTAAAGACCTGTTGGGCTGTGGCCCAACAGGAAAAAGTAAGATAACACTAACGCTAACTAATGAACTTTCAACTTTTTTGAATGTTAGCTAGAAATTGTAATTTCAGCTTTATCCTTGACGTAGCCTGAGCATTAGATACGTAATATGACCAATAGCCATTGATGAACTAAGGGTACCGGTGGTTGTTGTGATTCGTGGTACGCAACAACAAGTTTGAAAAGGCAAATGAAGTATGTAAATAGAAAGGTTTGCATTATAAAATGACATTATAAAAACAATTTTAGCGACCGCAACAGAGAGCATCTAAATTTGCAAGTAAAATCGATTATCGTTGTGACTGTTCAGCAAATTGCAAGCAAAGCAGTCGGTGCTAAAATTGAATGAAACCTTACTGTGACGACTAATTTTGTAATAATATAACAAAATATAACTAGAACGTTAGTATTTTGATAACAAAGCAATGAAAGCACGCAATTTCAAAAACCTTGACCGACTGAGTAAGGTTTTATTAAAATTTGAATAATTTTCAATAATTGCTGACAATCTTGCAAGTTGAACGGCAGAAATACGCGCAATTTTATTTTGGTATTTTGTGCAATTTTTCACAAGATTAGACCAATTTTTGACAACAAAAAAAGCGACGCCTCACAATGACAGTAACACAATTTTCCAGCTATCAACTCGGTTGTGTTAGAAAATTTGTTTCTGTGAAGTGTAAACTTGCAACAATGTAATGTTTGTCACTTCCTACTTTTAAAGTCTTTACTTAAAATGGCGGAAAATTGAATTCATTTCTCTAAACTTACAAAAAATTAAATATTTGAGAATAAAAAATACTAGAATAATTTTGATCGTGTGTATTAATTCAAAATTTTAAATCATTATGTACATAATAACATTAAAATTCAGTGCCCCCTGAGTTAAAGAATTTCGCGGTACAAGTTAGTCAAAATTACGTAAACAGTAAGTAGATTGAAATCTATAATTGTATGTCAGATGGCAATTAAATGCAAAATATGCGACCCTAAAGCAGTCACTGTAGAATTTCAATGACTGTCCTGCCGACTGTCCAAAATAGTTAAAATTTGGAATAAGACGTGTTCAATTCAAAACAGATTTCAGGCTTTTAGTAACTTTCACTATTTTATTCGAGAACGTCAGCGGTCATTGACCTGACTGACAACTGACAAGCTGCGAAATACCGAACACCGAAACTATTCTTCAACTGAGCATATATACTTCTGATTCCGAATATCCTTTTAATTTTCTCTGTTATTCACATTAATTGTTCTATAAGAAGTAACTAAGCGCCAATTTAAAGGGTTTTTTCGAGGGGAAATTTTCGCAATTTCGCTAAAAGAAGAAAAATTTTTTCCGCAAAAGGTGTTCCCGTTATTTATTGCATTGAACGTTATTTTAAAGCGGCAGCGAAGCAAAGGATGAAGAGAATTCGTCCCCTTCGAATTTTTTTCTGACAAAAATTTTACACAAGTCAGGTTTTGTTTTGTGGTCCCATTGGAAAAAATTCCCGATACGTCTCGAAGTCCCTGAAAGTTTAGTTTGACTGTCACCTAGAATATGAGAATAACTTGATGTACCGTATTTCCTCGAATAGAGCCCCTGTCTTGAATAAAACCCCCGTCTGACTGTTCACAAAATAATAGAACCCCTACCTTGAATTGAACCCCCGGGGGTTCTATTCAAAACGTCCTCGAATAGAACCCCAGGGGTTGTAATCAAAACGAGCCCCAGTGTACGTACGTACAATTTACGAGCGCTGGATAAGCCTGCAGGAGATATTTGTTTACGACTGCTTTTGGTCAGAATGAGCCAGTATGTACTATGTATCTATGTGCGTGGAAGTTTAGCTTTATTTATTGGTGAGTTGATGTAAAGCCTCGTTGGTTTACGCTGATTAGATTTTTAACCCTCCATGTTTATACAATGCAGGTGACGTGACCCCCATTTTCGATTTCAATTTTAAGTGATATAGTTTCATTAAAAATTTCCTACTAATGTGAGACTACATAAAATTAATATTACAATCAAATTCCCAAACTAACTTGAGACTCGATACTAAATCAATTATATAGTAGCATATGGGTGCTATGACGTTTAGCATTCGATTTTCGTGTAGTTTCTTGGCTCCAAAGATGCATATATATACGCAACGTAAATATAATTAATTGTTTGTTGCAACTAGCAAGGTTTACACATTAATGCTGAAAACGGGATACTTATTATCTGTTTAATCAAAATGTTGAAACTAGGTAAGGGTTTAAACCACAAAAATGGCCACAGCATTTGCTACGAGTTTTAGAAAAATGAAATTAATTCATTGAAAACACAGTTTCTAGCGTTTTTCTATAACATTATGTCCAATGCCTAGGCCACTTCCTGAAAGTTAGTCTAAATTCGAAATTCAAAAAAATTATTAATTAATTAGTAGGTACTAGTTAATATTTACGTTAGCCTTCCGTAAGTCATTTATACTTCTGCAATAACAACAGTCTTAGAATCATCAACTCCTAGCCAGGTTAGCTCAGATGGAAGTAAAAGTCGTATCTACTGAGAATCTGATTTCAAATCAGAACGTTGGTGGTTCGAATCACACCGGGCTTGCTGTTTTGGTTTTCTGCAAGTACCACTTTCCGTCTTCTGAAACTGCATTAGATCAGCCAGAGAGACCCACCTACCCCATCAGTCATACATGTATGAGGGGGGATGGGGGGGACCCCCCCAAAATCGAGGACCCGGGGGGGAGGGTCCCCAAAATTTTGAAAAAATGGCACTTTTTGGCGAAATTTTTAGAAAATTTTGCAAAATTTCGGGTTTTTTTGGTCGATCTGGGGGGAAGGGTCCCCAAAATTTGGCCGGAGAGGCCCCCCAAAATTTTGACCCCATTACATGTATGCCATCAGTGTAATTTAACGTAGGAAAATCGACCTACCCGGAATTACATAGAAAGTTGAGATTCCGAATATAGTATATACGCGGCCCCTGCGGGGGCCGCATAAAAAGACTAGGGTCACGTTTTCACAACCACGTAAGCACTTTTGTAAGCATTTTTATGGGTAGCTAGATATGTATTTAGCATTAAGATGAGTGATCGAAAACTACGCTACGAACATACGTGTAACGGGGTCAAAATTTTGGGGAGGGGCTCTGGTGAGGACACTCCCCCCTGATTGACCAAAAATACCCTAAATTTTGCAGTTTTGTAAAATTTCTTTTATAAAGTGCCATTTTTACTCAATTTTGCGCAAGTTCTGGGACCCTCTCCCCGGCCTCTGTATTTGGGGGGGTCCCCCCATCCCCCCCTCATACAAGTATGACCACAAAATGTAGGAACGTGACAAGAATCACTGATAGGTATCAGGAACTGCTCGTAGTAATAGCCATTGGGTGACCGGACTCTGTTGGTGGGATGACAACCGACCGTCTTCAAGTCGGCTTCGGCTGGCATAGTATATACACAATTTTTTGTGGGTGGCGACTCATTTGGAACAGATTCGAAATTTTCATGATTTACAACTGACATTTCACTCCTTTTCAAATATATATATTTATTATTATATATATATATATATATATATATATATATATATATATATATATATATATATATATATATATATATATATATATATATATATATATAAATGAACACACCAATAGAGCGTACACTGTACAGGACTGGACTAGTGCTTCTCCAGACCCATCTTGACGTAGTATAATTTTGTGTGAAGCAACTTTTTGCGACGAGACGCAAAACCTCGGACTGGACACAGTCTCAGATTTGAAAAAAACCTAACCAGCGGATGTCCTACATTCACTAATTGCTTTGACATGGTCACCACGCAAGAAACATGAATTCACGGTAATTAGAATGCGGCTGGGGAGCAGAGCCTCCAAGAAAGAAAGAAAGAAATAAAGAAAAAAAGAAAGAAAGAAAGAGAAATTTTAGATTTTTAGGTCAAATTTGCGCAATTGGGGACGTACCGGAAATTTTTTTCTCGCTGCGTAATAGGGCAAAAAAGTCAAACCATTTTCATTTAAGTTAAAGTTTAAGTAAAGGCCATCGCTTCAATTTAAGTTAAAGTTACAGTTAAAGTAAGGCTTAGGCATCAATTTAAGTTAAAGTTAAAGTAAGCCGAAAATCAATGACTTTTATGTAACTTTTATTAAAATAATTTTATTTTACAGTTAAAGTATATAAGGTTGTTTTAATTTAAGTTAAAGTTACAGTTAAAGTAAGACCTCTAACTTTTTTGGAGTTAAAATTAAAGTTAAAGTAAGACCCTTAACTTTTTTTAATTTCAGCTAAAGTTAAACTTTTTTGCCCTACTGCGTAACAAAAACAACACCGGGACCTTATAGGTTACGTAGGTAGGTTCACCTCACCTGCGTCAAAATATTTTAGCAATTTTGCGGAACAGTTCCAAAATTTTCGCACGTTTGCGAACGTTTTTGCGAAAAAAGCCAGGACCAATCCCTAACATTGATTAAATGCGTTTGCTGAATAACTTAATATCTCGATGTTAGGATAGACTTCCAAATTGCGGTTTAGTTTAAGGGGGCGCTCTGAGTAACTTCCGATAAATCAAAATGCTATAATTTTCCTTTTCTTGCTGATACGAAGTCCTTTGCTCAAATGCAGCCAAGACAGACACCGGGCACGTCTTTTTGCCAAATTTGAAACTTCTGGCAGGATTTTAGCAAATTTTATGACAAAATCAAAATTAAAATTTTGCAAAATTTGTTTAATTTTTGAAACGACGTAACTCAGCGGTGCCTTAACCATATTTTGCACTCAATAGCTTAAATTAAAGACAATTATCTGGCTGAGACACCATTTTTGTCGATTTTTAGTTAGTGGCGACAAACTTTTAGTTTTTGATTTGAGGCAAATCATAAAAATCACAATTCAAGAAGTTCGGTGCCTCCATACACGCTGTTCTAACCATGTGCAAAGTTTCAATTGGATCCCTTTTTGCAGCTGACAGCAATCTTAAAATAATGAGCTGAATTTCAGAAACCTGAAGTTTGCCTACACATACATACGCATTTTCCAAAAATAGAGCTAATTTTTCTGTACTAAAATCTGTTAAGAAAAGTTTCAGAAGCCAAAAGGTAGCTAACGAAAAATTATAATAGTTTGAAAAATAGTGTATTTTCGTCAATGTTGGTCAACGTATTTTGGAAAATTTTTTAGAAAGGTTTGCCTACACAAACGACTTTCTGAAAAGTTGTAACTAGCAATTAGCTACTTAGAACTGTTTTACAAAGTATCAAAAGCCATATAGAATTTTTTGGTATATCGATTTAAAGATTTTTTCCCATTGAAAAATTAGTTGAAATCTCAAGTTGAACAAAATCTGACGTTATGTACATCAAATGAAAACTAGTTTGATTTTGAACAACTTTTCTTCTTGAGTTAACCAACGAAAACTTGATTGAAAAATTTTATCGCCCAAAGTCGGTTATTCAGAGCACCACCTTAAGAAAATTACAGTCTCTTCGGCGGCCATATTGGATATATGTCTGAAAAAAGGGTCACTACGATTATGGAACTACCACCTCAAGTGCCACATCTTAAGAGTGAAATGCGTAAAATACTTCTTTTTGTATGCTGATAGTCTGATAGCCAATCAATAAGTGCCTTTGCTTTACACATACCGATTATGGACACCTCATTTGTGTGCCCGTCTGTCCCCTGAGCCTAAGTTTAAGATTATTACTCCCACCCTCACTTCTCTCGATTGAATATAATTTCTGTTCCACCTAATCCACAAAACTAGAAAACCTAGGCAATTTTTGGCTGTAATACCTATCCAGCAGCATCCATCATAATGCAGAGATGAAGCAAAATGAACACTGGAGTGGAGCGTCACCATTCTATTTGTAATACAAAGAGTACAGAATAGGAAGAGTATGCCACTGTCCCTATCATGCGCCCCGGAAGCTTGCGTCCAATGCGGAACGCAAAATATCCCCTTTATGTATGGTTTTGAGGGGGGGTGGCACCCCCTCATTTCAAGATCCTGTACTCAATTGAGAGGGGTACCTTTCAATACACTAACAATGGCCTATCGCTAATGTACTCAACTGAAGGGGGTCCTCAGTTGAGTACGGTTTCTTGAAATGAGGCTCAGTTCAGTATACTAGCCAAAAGCCTTTCTTAGTGTCTTGAAATGAGGAAGGGTGCCCCCCTATAATCGTACATAAAGGGACTGGACGCAAGACCCAGGGCATAATATGGAGAGTGTTATCTTCTTTCTATGAATATGTACTATTGCGTTGGTAGTTCTTACAGTAATCTAACAATGTAATCTTGCCTTCATACAGTAACCTAGCAATCAAGAAAAACTGCTCCATCGATATCCACAACTCAAACAAACATGAAAATAATTAAATTTACTACAGCTAAAACTGACATAACATTAACATAACATTAACAAAACAACAATATAAAGTAGTGACCGATTGGAATTGAATCCGGAATGATCCTATGATGATTAACGCGAATCCAAATTTCAAGACTGCACTCCAAATCCTGATTTACTTCTATAAGTGTAAAATTCATTCTTTGCTATCGAGTCACGTCCCACTGTTCATACCATTCGATCACTCATATTAGTACGTAAGGAAACGTATACAGTTTTAGAAGTTGAAGATCTCTTAACGTTTTCTTCCACCGCGTTCCTTCAGCTGCAACTGCACATTGGCTCCGTCCAACATGTTGTAATACGCCAGGCTATTCGAGTCTTTGATAAAAAATCCCTAAAATGAATAAACTGTAAAGTTATCATCATAATAATTGATAAAAAATGATTTATTGCAAAACAGAGAAGAAGCTGCTGCTGAAAGTAGGATTTTTTGACACTGCAAATTCGTAGAAAGAATTATGTAGAGTTTTGCATCTGAGCAGGAATTTTCGGGAGAAAACGCCATCATTGCCAAAATTTTATGAGCGTTTGCTAACACTTTTACGGGCATTTAAGTCAATTTGCTAACAGGAACTTTGTAAAACATATTTCGATTCGTCAAAATATGCACCAAATTTCGTCCAAAATTAAAAAAATTTTAACCGTCCCCTGTGGGCCAAGCGTGTTAGAGCGACGGTGTACAAAACAGTGGGTGCATTCGGTTTTCGGACGACACTCTCAAAAATTATATAAACAACATATCCTACATCGAAAATCAACTTCTGTTTGCTGGCAGGCAAACCGATGGATTCTTGTATCTTCGCTTTGATGACAGATACCTGAAAGAATACAAAACACGTTAATAGTACTGTCAGCATCCCATACTTATGTGCCACACACACATCGCATACTTACTTACACACAAATGCCCCAAAACACAATCGAGTGAACTTTTACACTGCGAGCATCAATTACAATAATTTTTGCTTGGCCAGAAAAAATGTCGATAAATATCATCATAATTTGCCGAGCGTGAGCTTAAGTAACAAAAAAATAGTTTATCTTCCGTTTGACTACCAGGATGGCAAAGATACCAAATTAAAATTATAATTGCTTCTTTAAATTCCCTCATGAACAAGTAAAGAAAATTCTTAACATTTTTTCAAAAGACGAAAGACAAAAGGTTTTTTTACTTCGGCTCGTTTAGTTTCCGTCATATTCACCATGGAGAAAGATGTCGTAACCTTTGTGTTTTACGTTACTACTTAATTGTTACTCTGACATTCGTGCAAGTTACATTTAGGCTGGTCCTAATATATTTTCGTATCTAATTTTCTCATTAACACATTTTAGACAAAATACTACCGGGAATAATTAATCAAGTCGTGTACAAAACCTTGACTGTATTCGTTCAATTCTAGTTTTCTCGACTACTTGAAGAGTATACTATAGTGAACAAAAGACCTCCTCAGACGGTTTAAACTAACCGGGTCTCCCAGCGGCAAATGAAATCGTAAGGTTTGTCCATGCAGGGCCCACTCAGGCTTCTCCCCGGACTGTGGGACACTGACGGAGATGGCAATGGGACCACTGTTCTAAAATGAAAATGTCAGCGTCTAACAAACCGATCACTTGGCAGCATACCACATCTCTACTTCATGCTGGTCTGAAAGAACCTGACCATAACAATATAATTACTTCCCAATTTTAAAAGAACATTTTGAAGAATAAAAAGATAGCTTTCAGTGGCAGCAGACTATGAGAAAATAACTATATACGAAAGTGAAGGGGTTAAGGTGGTTTGGGGCAGACACTTTCGTAGTCATATATCAGCGAACACATTTGGCAGTCCCAAAACTTGATAAACTCCTAAGTTCAGTCTAAGTGTCTCTACATTACATTATCCAGATCGTAAAGCAGGAAACGGTGAAAGCAGTGAATGTTACTCTTCCTATTATGTACTCTTCGTTTTGTACTTCTCACGCACTAATCACGCTCAGTCAGATTACCCCATGCTCCGCCAAAAAGTCTTGCTCTGGCATCAACTGATCCTCTGTCTTTTGTCGTTTGACCGGCGGTTCACCGGCGCCCCCGTGATCGCCTGGGTGGCGCGGCATGGTGTGGGCCATGCCGGGATTGTGCAGTTGCATGGGCGGGTTCTGTGGGAGATGGGCCACTGGGGTGGGCATCATGGGACGCAGTGGGACACCCGCGCCAGGGGGCAGAACAGCGCGCATTTCTGAAATTGAATAGAGAATTATTACACAGCAGCATACATGTACACGGGGTCTCGCTCTGGGGGGGGGCTTGTCCCGGAATTTTCGAAATTTTAGGGGGGGGCTTGTCCCGACGTTTCGGGGGCTTGAGCAGACAAAAACGCAAAAATTTTCAATTTTCGCCTAAAAATGGGAAATTTTTCGCAAAAATAGCATATTTTTAGTGATTTAGCATTGTAGCATTTTACAGCGTTCTGGGGCGATTTTTGAGTTTTCAGGCACTATTTTTCAGCAACCGAGGAGGGGGGCTTGTCCCCACGGGTTTAATCTGAGGGGGGGCTTGTCCCGGAGTTTCAAATCTGGGAGGGGGGCTTCCCCCCTAGACCCCCTTATGTACATCTGTGCACAGCAGTTGCTTAAGATTTATGTCTATTGTCTGTTATGTCGTCTAATTTATCGAACAATAAAAACACCATGTTCCAATCCAATATTGCGCATTTAATATGTCTTAGTGCATTAAAACATAAAAACAAATTAACAGTATCGCTAGCAATGCAATTTCAGTATATACCTACTAGAGATCGGCCGCTAAGCCAAGTGTTGGCCCCGGGCCGGCCCGGGACCGCTGCCATTTTGACCGGGCCGGCCCGGGCCCGGCCCGGACCCGGCATCGGCCCGCCACCGGCCCGGGGCGGGGGGGCGGCGGGCGGGCCCGGCCCGGGCCGCCCGGGCCCGGGGCCGCGCGCCGCCCCCCCGGCCGGCCCGCCCGGCCCCCCCCGCCCCCGCCCCCCCCCCCCCCCCCGGGGGGGCGCCGGGCGCCCCCCCGGCGCCCCCCCGCCCCCCCCGGGGCGCGCTGGGTTTGGCCCAAAGAAGAGTAAACTAAATAACTGCGGTTTCTTCTAGCGTAAAAAGGCAAATTTACTGCTGCTTGTTGGTTGTAATATAGACTACATTCTCCCAATTACTCCCAGGAAAAACCAAAACAAGATAGTTTGAAAAAAGGGCGTTAGTTTGAAAAAAACAGACAAATACGTTGAACAAACAATAAGTAAAACATTATAACTTATAGGAAACGACTTAAAAATAATTTTATAAGTGATATCTAGAAAAGTAATGTATATGGTTAAACGCAAAGCAATTAGTAAGAAATCAACAGATGAGTGCGAGATTGTTAATACTTAACTAAGGTGGTTAGTTGGTGCTTGCGATCGTCTCCAGACCGTACCCTGGTTAGACGGCGACTCGTCAGTGGATTCATCAACCAGGGACATGCTTTTGAAATTTTATGTATAGAAATAAAACAAAAATTGAACGTTTTTATACGAAGAAATGAAAATATCGAAAAATTGGTTTCGTCGCAGATCGCCTCATCTAGGTGACAACAAAAACACACGTATAGTTTCATGCTTCAACGGTACTATAGCTGAATTTTCGATTCCTATGGTAACTGCGAAAAAATAATAATAAATAGCTATGGCTTAATTCGAAAAATTTTTGGAAAATCCTTCGAATTAAGGCAATTCAGTTTGTAGCAATATGGATTCTTTCTTAAAGCTAGATCAAAATGTTTTCTCAACTTGTTGTTCGAGTAGCCTCTCGAACGAAATTCATGAAGAATTTTGGGCAGTCTCGAAAAAAATGAGTCTAAGGAACTGCTTAGGTATATATTCCGGGCTATCTCAGCTCGAAAAATTGAGTAAGATGCCTTTTCAGAAAAATTACTTAAAATATGGGGGTACTTCACTATTTTAAAATTAAATTTGTCTCGTTTATCAAATATTTGATAACTGAAATTGTTTTCTTTTATATCAATATTCAAGTCCAAAACTTCTGCTTTCTGATTTGTGGTATTGACTTTTTCCAAATTCAGACTATTCGGGTAGATGTCATTATGTTGTAATTCAAAGGAGTCATTGTCATTAAGTAACGTTATGTCATCAATGTAACGAAAAACATGTTTGTAGTTTTTGAGTACTTTGAATTCTCTGTTTTGTAATTGCTTTTTTATATAAGTAAACTCATACCAAAATAAAAATAGGTTGGCTAAAAACGGACCACAGTCAGTGCCCATTGGTATACCTATTTTTTGTCTACATGTTAAATTCCCGAAGTGAAAGTAAGAGTTATTAATGAGCCATTTTATGTCCGACATCAGGGTATCTCGTGAGTAACTGTGATATCCGAATGGTTTTGAGCCCCACACGGCTTTTCCATAGATTATGTTAATGTGTGTGTTTTCCGTTTTAAAAACCAAGTTCAGTATGTTACTAAACGTGTGTTCAATTTCATCATGTCTTAAACTGGTATACAACTTGCTGAAATCATACGTATTAACAGAGAGTGCTCTGTTTTTTACATTCAAATGTTTCATGCACTCAATCAAGTTGTTATTGCTATCTATTATCCAGAAAGGATTAGTTAACTGTCTAGTATTGTGTTTTATGGCATCACAGTAGTTCTTTAAGCGATGTAATATTAACTTTAAAGCAAAACCAATTCGTTTCGACATATTTTTTGAAATACTTTGCCTGCTAGCAATAATGGGTCTGAAGGAAACCGGGTTTTTATGAAATTTGGGTATGATGTACATAAACGGTAATTCTAAATTGATTTCATAACCTTTGCAAATTAGATGTTTTTCCAGTGTTGCAAGAACAGCAGACTGGGTTTCATTTATTAATTCATAACTGCTGGTCGATGCGTTGTCCATTCCTAATTCTTTCTGAATAAGTTTATAGTAGTATGGTTTGCAGATAAAGGCTACATTTTGGGAAGCTTTATCGACAGGAACTATGACGAATTTAGTTTGTAGCTTTCGTAGACATCTTATTTCGGCTTCCTCCAGTTGAAAATTGTAGTAATTGTCTTGATTGGGTAGTGTATTATAAGTTGCCAGTATATTCATAATAGCTTCTATCCATGGCATGAAATATTCTATATAATTGTCACGTTTTATTTTTGTTACGTATGCTTTCAAGTAGTAATATGCCATGTTTTTAATATCGTTATAATTAGCTGGTTTTGGGACTCTAAACTTAGGTCCCAAGGAAAGGATCGATCGTAGTTTCTCATTTTGGACGATATCAAGATTTCCTGTGATAATGTGCTGGTGTGACCTATCCTTTAGCTTTGAAGTATCACATTGGCACTGCTCGTTTTGTATTCCTGCATTTGTATATATGAAATCATTTGAGGTTTGCTTATAATTGAATATTAATCGACTGATTGGTGAATCATATGAATAAATTGGCATGGGCGTGCTGTACTTTATATCACATATGTTGTCCGGCCATTTTTCAGTTACTTCCTTGCATTTGAATATATTCATCCAGTTGATATTATCAATACCCTTGTTGCAATAATGAAATAAAATCTTTTCCTTCTTATTATTGTTTTTGGCCTCCTTCACCTTTTGGCCTTGAATTTTTGCTCGACATAAATCGAATAAAAGTTGGTTCAAGTCTGTAGAGTCCGCCTCCAGTAGATCCATATATAACTTATTTAGGGATGCCTTGTCCATTCCAAAAATCGATGATGTTATATTTTTCTTGAATCTTTTATTGTCAGTATTGTGTGAATGTATTAAGTACTCTAGAAAATTTGGAAAATACTGTTTTCCTCGAGCTCTACGAGGTCGTTTACAGCCTCTAGACCTGAATTTATCTGATCTGTTAAAACTCCAGAACGTTGCGACATTATGATTTTCTCCGCTAAGAACAGTGTTTAAACCATAGGGTTGTTTCGTGCGTAGTTCTTTGATCCAGTATTTTTCTCGTTCGAGCCTGTTTTGTTTGTCCAAATTATGATCATTAGTTTCCGTGATTTTTTCAACAATCTGAAAGGAGTAGTTTTTGCAGTTTGTTGATTTAAAATGCTTAATCAATTCCGTACAGCCGGATTTTGCGTTTCCTTCGATTGACCGTATATGTTCTAATGCTCTTAATCTGAATTCTCTCTTAGTTTCACCTATATACTGCATATTGCAATCGTGACAGGTAATGGCGTAAACAACGTTGGTGCTTTTGCAACAGAGTGAGATATCGTTGGTTTGTGGTACGGTATATTCGCGATGTTTGTACGCGCTTGTGATTATTGTTGCCGGGTTGAATCGTTGGCAAGTCTTACAATCCAACCTACGAGAAGCACAGAAATCATGATGTTGAGTAGGTAGTATATTTAACCAGCGGTAGTCCCACCTCAACTACCAGGCGAGCCCCGGGTGGTAAAACCTATTAGCCAAGGATTGCTCAGCTTAAGGTGGGCGTTTACACCACCATAGGGTCCACCGAACCCTCCCACCAACCCAGGTGTTGCAGGACCTATATCCTACGGGGCCTCGAATATAGGAGAGATCAGCACCTGGTGCGCTTTAGCCACCTGAAAACCAGGATTATCGAGGCGCTCACTCGATTCGACTGGATCTATGCTCACTGATAGTGCTTACATTAAAATTAAAAAGCTGTGCCTTGAAAAGTGTAGATGACTGAAAGGCTTTGCAATAGATATATATATATAAATACCATAAAAGGAAAGGAAAGGGGAGGCAAGATTGCATAAATGAATTAAGAAAAATTACATTGAAAATTCTAAGCGAAAGTTATGGATGAATCTTCCCGGTCTAATTTGGATCTAAAGATGTTGGCTCGAAGAAACTAACTGCTGTATATATTGTAGATCTCTTCTAAAATTCTGTATAAATTATATAAATATTTTCTATAGCACCAACAAAAGTCTGCATGGTAAAAACATTAATAGCACACGAACAAATTGTTCAAGTTCAAATTCTTTTGCTTACCTGTGTTATAGTAGTTCAAAGTTATACAAGTTCAAATGTAATGAAAAGATGGTCTCGCCGAATGAAGAGAGTGATTGGTCAAGTATTATTACTGCACTTTATGAAGAATGTAGAAAAATGGGCATATGGACAAGCCATTACCCTGTTAATATTTGGGCATAGGGACGAACCCTTACCCTGTTAATATATGGGCATAGAGCCACGCTCTTACCCGGTTAATACATTTGTAAAGTACTATTGGTGCACTTTAAAAAGAATGTAGAAAAATGGGCATATGGACAAGCCATTACCCTGTTAATATTTGGGCATAGGGACGAACCCTTACCCTGTTAATATATGGGCATAGAGCCACGCTCTTACCCGGTTAATACATTTGTGAAGTACTATTGGTGCACTTTAAAAAGAATGTAGAAAAATGGGCATATGGACAAGCCATTACCCTGTTAATATTTGGGCATAGGGACGAACCCTTACCCTGTTTATATATGAGCATTGAGCCACGCTCTTACTCGGTTAATACATTTGTCAGGTACTATTGGTGCACTTTAAAAAGAATGTAGAAAAATGGGCATATGGACAAGCCATTACCCTGTTAATATTTAGGCATAGGGACGAACCCTTACCCTGTTAATATATGGGCATAGAGCCACGCTCTTACCCGGTTAATACATTTGTCAAGTACTATTGGTGCACTTTAAAAACAATGTAGAAAAATGGGCATATGGACAAGCCATTACCCTGTTAATATGTGGGCATAGGGATGAACCCTTACCCTGTTTATATATGGGCATAGAGCCAAGCTCTTACCCGGTTAATATTTCGCCAAGTTTACCAAACCTGGCTAACATACAGAATTTCCGTTAATTTTTTCCTGGGTATATAATAAATAGACCTATCGGGGAAGAGAATTTTTAAGGTAATGTTTGAATGTGTGCGATTTTTCATTTGTTAAAAAGGGGCGGGAAATAAATATATAGAAAATTGTACCGGTCCAGAGAACTTAAAATTTTAGTAATAGTGGTGCGAGCACCGGCACAGGGACAAGCCGGGGGAGAACGGCTCGCCTATCCGGCAAGTCCGAGTGCGATATCCAAGAAGAGTAAACTAAATAACTGCGGTTTCTTCTAGCGTAAAAAGGCAAATTTACTGCTGCTTGTTGGTTGTAATATAGACTACATTCTCCCAATTACTCCCAGGAAAAACCAAAACAAGATAGTTTGAAAAAAGGGCGTTAGTTTGAAAAAAACAGACAAATACGTTGAACAAACAATAAGTAAAACATTATAACTTATAGGAAACGACTTAAAAATAATTTTATAAGTGATATCTAGAAAAGTAATGTATATGGTTAAACGCAAAGCAATTAGTAAGAAATCAACAGATGAGTGCGAGATTGTTAATACTTAACTAAGGTGGTTAGTTGGTGCTTGCGATCGTCTCCAGACCGTACCCTGGTTAGACGGCGACTCGTCAGTGGATTCATCAACCAGGGACATGCTTTTGAAATTTTATGTATAGAAATAAAACAAAAATTGAACGTTTTTATACGAAGAAATGAAAATATCGAAAAATTGGTTTCGTCGCAGATCGCCTCATCTAGGTGACAACAAAAACACACGTATAGTTTCATGCTTCAACGGTACTATAGCAGAATTTTCATTTCCTATGGTAACTGCGAAAAAATAATAATAAATAGCTATGGCTTAATTCGAAAAATTTTTGGAAAATCCTTCGAATTAAGGCAATTCAGTTTGTAGCAATATGGATTCTTTCTTAAAGCTAGATCAAAATGTTTTCTCAACTTGTTGTTCGAGTAGCCTCTCGAACGAAATTCATGAAGAATTTTGGGCAGTCTCGAAAAAAATGAGTCTAAGGAACTGCTTAGGTATATATTCCGGGCTATCTCAGCTCGAAAAATTGAGTAAGATGCCTTTTCAGAAAAATTACTTAAAATATGGGGGTACTTCACTATTTTAAAATTAAATTTGTCTCGTTTATCAAATATTTGATAACTGAAATTGTTTTCTTTTATATCAATATTCAAGTCCAAAACTTCTGCTTTCTGATTTGTGGTATTGACTTTTTCCAAATTCAGACTATTCGGGTAGATGTCATTATGTTGTAATTCAAAGGAGTCATTGTCATTAAGTAACGTTATGTCATCAATGTAACGAAAAACATGTTTGTAGTTTTTGAGTACTTTGAATTCTCTGTTTTGTAATTGCTTTTTTATATAAGTAAACTCATACCAAAATAAAAATAGGTTGGCTAAAAACGGACCACAGTCAGTGCCCATTGGTATACCTATTTTTTGTCTACATGTTAAATTCCCGAAGTGAAAGTAAGAGTTATTAATGAGCCATTTTATGTCCGACATCAGGGTATCTCGTGAGTAACTGTGATATCCGAATGGTTTTGAGCCCCACACGGCTTTGCCATAGATTATGTTAATGTGTGTGTTTTCCGTTTTAAAAACCAAGTTCAGTATGTTACTAAACGTGTGTTCAATTTCATCATGTCTTAAACTGGTATACAACTTGCTGAAATCATACGTATTAACAGAGAGTGCTCTGTTTTTTACATTCAAATGTTTCATGCACTCAATCAAGTTGTTATTGCTATCTATTATCCAGAAAGGATTAGTTAACTGTCTAGTATTGTGTTTTATGGCATCACAGTAGTTCTTTAAGCGATGTAATATTAACTTTAAAACAAAACCAATTCTTTTGGACATATTTTTTAAAAAATTTTCCTGCCAACAAGGGGGGGGGGGGAAAAAGAGGGGGTTTTTTTAAAAAAGGGTGGGGAGAACAAAAAGGGATAGTAATGCAGCAGGGGGGGGGAGGGAACGACACAAAAAAGCCGGCAAAAAAAAGAAAAAACCCCAAAAAAAAAAAAAATTCCCCCCGCGACTCTTTGCTTCTTTATTTTTTTTTTTTTTTTTTTTAAAAAAAAACCCATGCATAATGCAAACCCCACCCGAGGGGGGCCCCGTTGTTGCTTCGTTCTGCGGCGGTGGGTGGTTGTAGATGGTAAAGCAAAAAATTACATTACATTATACTACATCCGCTTGTGTAATACACTGTCTCCTACTCTGATGTGAGGTTCCCATCTTTTATTTTAATTTCCCTGTCGAAAAATTTCTGATGCGTCCCCAGTGTTGACTAAATTCGGCCTAAAAACTGAAAAAATGTTCCAGAGGGCTGCCGCCTTCACCCCCTGCAAATGTTTGGCTTTGTTTAACATATTATTAACTTTGAATATAATTAAATTTCCCTTAATTGCTGTCATTATTCAAATCGTGTTGTACCGCGAATTGTTCACAGTTTTAGTTCAGTCGTTGGTTTCTGTGGCTTACCCAAAAAAATTTCCAATACGTCTCCAGTTGACCAAATTCGGCCTAAAATTTACAAAAATCTATAATTTTTTCTGGGGGCTGCCGCCCCCAGGCCCCTGCAACTTTGTGGTTCAGTGATATAGCATTTTTAAGGAGTTTTGTAAGTGTTAAGCTTGCTAAAATGTGCATTTCAACCCATTACGAAAAATCGAAGTCATTCCCCCCCGGCCCCCGAAATTTTTTTCTATGTACACCACTGTCTCTCGAAAACATCATGACGCAGCAGTGCAGCACATGTAGTAACGCAGCTTAAAAATGTAGTAAAAAGGTCAAATAAGGTAAAAAACTTTTATGCCGTATCCCCCCCTTTTTTGAGGTCACGGTCCGCCCCTGCCTACCTATATATCAACATTTTTTAATCTAACGAAGTCAGACAACAACTCAACATGTTCGACATAATATTATAACAAAATTCGCTTGTGACATTGAAACTTGTGAATAGTCCTGGACAAAGAGTCAAATGTCTGTAAATAAGCTGTTTGTTGCAAATTAAAAAAACATAGTAAAAATATAAGCATTCTATATATAATCTACCCTGAGGCGGTCGCGGGGGCAAAGGCGGTGCCTTCTGTACGACCATCATTGGTTGTGGGGCAACAGGTATGATGGGAACGACGGCTGGGGTGGGCGCGACAGGAGGGGGAGGGGGGTTGGCCGGGGGCTGGGGCTGGGGAGGGGGCACGGGCGGGGCCGGGGCAGCAGGAGGGATTGGGGGGTCACCACCGTTCCCCCCGCGGGGGCCTATGCGTTCTTTGGCTTCGTCGGACCTAAAAATAGTTCAAAGCAATACAGAAAACCTTGTGATGCACCCCAAGAATGATGTTTTAATAAAACCAGTCTGCTAATTACCACTGAAGTTAACCGAGTCGAGAAGACCCAAACCGACAGGATCCACTTATTTAACATACATTCAGAGCTTACAGAAGACGTGTATTTAGAATATTTATATTTATATATATATATATATATATATATATATATATATATATATATACATATATATATATTTATATAATATAATTATACATATATATATTTATATAATATATTTATACATATATATATATTTATATATATATATATATATTTATACACACACATATATATATATATATATATATATATATATATATATATATTTAGAACTTACATACTACTTACTCTACTTACTAAATCTGCAATATCATATACAGTACAATTCGCAATAAAATATTGCATTATATTACTCACAGCAACCCCTTAGCTCGATGAATCTGTGCAATCTGTTCCTGCAGTGTGATCTGCGACGCAACAGCCTGTGACGTCTGCTCCACCGACGAACTGTAGCCATCCCAGATTGTTTTTGGATCCACTGGTCTTTCCTCCTTTTCTCCCATCTAAAATGGAGAGATACGAGTTTTTTGTTAGTGACATCTACATTAGGAAAACCTGCGCCATCTGAGTGTGCCATCTTTTCAAAAATGACTGCTATAGGTTTGTGGAAAAATGGCTAATTAATTAGCTGTCTCAAAAATGTAATACTGTATAGTGTCAAAAACTCTAAGTAAAAATTAACTACTGTATTTAGCATAGTACCAGAATCTTTCGAAAATTTTTTATCACTGCTTTCAAAAATGCACTCATGGGAGTTCCTACGACAAGGTTACCGCCAACGAGCCAGGCTGATAAAAAGTAATCTATTGATAATTATTGATAATCGAAAAATCCATACCTTTTTACCAATTACAGTTTCTTCGCCACCTATTCCGAAAATATCCGTACGACGAGCAGCAAACTCGCGAATATTCGCACTGATATCAAGACCTAGAAAATAACACAATACACTTTAGACATACTATACTATTATACTATACTATACTATGAGCGGCCGCTATAAATCAGAGCCAGATCTTAGGATGACTATCTGCCCATTGCTATACTTATAATCAACATCAGAACATCAATATTAGTTTAATATAAATATCAGTACCATCAAGTCATTTTAAAATAAATACAATCACACAGATAATTGATGAAAAAAATCAAAAACGTCCTACGCTAACCAGGCGCATAGACCGGCTCCTCTTCCTTCTTATCCTCCAGTTTTCGCTCTCGTTGCTGAAAGTATTGCTGATCGACCGTATTGAATCGCATATGGCTGGCCAGTTGGTCTGCGGGTATGCGTTCGCCAGTCAACGGCGAGATGACCCATTTGGTGCTGTCCTGTTGCTGCTTCTCAGCCTTGGCCGCCCGCGGATCATAGTCTTTACGAATGACCACTTGCTCGGGCTTGGGTGGCAGCGGAATGGGCTGGGCTTTGGCTGCGTCACTGCCGCCGGCTGCCACTGCTTCTTCGCCCGATGCTTCCTAAACAAACGAACTTATCAATAAAATCAATCAATTTATAAAGAACTAAAATTACTTAGTAGTTAGTTCGTATAAATAAATATCTTTAGTAACGACAATCGTCTTCTGAACTAGTGAAAAGGACGGGAAAGTAGAGAGGAACAGGATACCAATAAAAGTAAAAAGAAAAGAAAATATAAAACTACGAACTCCTTATATGCGTCTCAAACACAGTTTCACCACTCTCACCCAATTGTTCACCTATACTTACTCTACAAAAATTACCTCTACTAAATTACTGAGTTTAAAACTGAAGTCTACATAGTAATACAGTGGGTTCGCCTCGCCTAAACTAAAATCACACAATATGTTGCTGTAAATTTAATGAGACTCTGCTCCGACGATAACAATGGTTACCAAACCAGCCAAATCATGAACACTCAAAAGCGCTAAGTCCTGAAAACTAGAAAACTTGGCTGCGTCATGTCATAGTCCAAACCCAATGAAGACTCAAATCGAAGGGTTAAACCTACATGAGATGTCAGGTCACTTATTATGACCCTATTGTAACTTATGTTCGGCGCGAATGGCATTTCCATCAATGTACTACAATCCTTTCCCATAATACAGCCATTACCTGCGGCTGTTCAATAATAATCTCTTCAGTGGGTTCATCCTCATCGGAGGAGGCTCTGGTGCGTTTTCTAGCCTCTTCCTCAGTCCCCTCGCCCTCTTCTTCGTCCGAGCTCGACTCCACTTCCATTTCGTCCGCTGGTTCCTTGTCCCCCCCTGGCTGCCCCGCCGCCTTGCCCCCCGCGCCCCCCTCAGTTCCCTGGCGCTGCTGAGCCAACACGCGGGCCCCCACGTCCTGCGGCGTACAGGGCGGTGGAAGATTCACTGCAACATAAAGGAATCGCTTACGACTGGCCGAAAGCTCAGCCACGGTCTTTCGGGACATAACTTTGTGTAACAGCTAAAATTTTCAGCGTTTGCTAAAACTTTTTGTGTTGCTTTAGCCATATTGCAACAGGAAAGTTGCCTGAAATGTCGCTTCCAAATTCAACATTTGTACGAGACTGTATATTACAACCACCTGTAAAATCACATATTTAAGATTTTAGCTAATTTGCTAAAATTTGCTGACGAATAAACCCCTTTACCGACTGACTTACTCGTGCTATTAATTAGTCTGGGCACGTAGGTGGTTTACTCCGATTCCTTGACCGTAATTTACTTGTACTGACGTTTTAACACTAACTGTAGCTATCACACTACTAATTTACAACACATTCTGTCAGCGGACTATGAGGCAATTACCAACATACAGTTGTCTTGTGCCTGAAAGTCAACAGTTTGCACGACCACAAAATCGTGCCAGTCAATCTGCGCGTAGGCCACTCTCTCTTTCTCCAGCTCGGCCTCTTCGGCTTCCTTCAGGCGCCGCTGGTGTCGTTCCCAAGCAGCTCGATGCTCTACTTCTTTTAAAATCTGAAAAATTAAATTAAAAAACTACTTTCCTGTAATTTTTCCTCACAAAGCCTTCAAACAAAGGCACGTCCCCTACTTCAGCATTTATTCATATTAATATTATTAATTATTAGGTTAATATATTATATTGTAATTAAGGTATTAACAATTCATTCACGGCACGCTTTCTGAGCTATTCAGAGTTTAGTCAGACTCAGTGAGCTTGTGTAAACTTTCATTACTACCAAGTACACAACACTTTGGCATCATTTGCATTTATTTATTAAAAGGGCAACATAACGTTCCTAAAATCCAGTCAATTTACTGGACTAAAAATTTTTGCACATAATTCACTTCTGCTAACTTTCACTCGAAATTTGGAAACGTTGTCAGTTTCGTAATATTGAAAGTGATCTCAGCAATCTCAAACTAATAAGCGAATACGAGCTAGAAAAAACGTTTCCTTGTTAAAATTTTAATCATCGATTACAAAATAATGATATATACCTGTTTGTTAGTAGATGCTTCTCGGCGCAGCGTCGTCAAAATATTCTTCGGAGGAATTAGAACCTGCAAAAAAACAGTTACGCATAGATCGCAAACTTTCGTCCATGAAGTACTTTCTAATGGAATCCTGTATATCCGATTATTGAATCACTAATAACTAAATCTGTGCAGTTCGCACAGACAGATACACGCTGGGAGTACAGCAGAGCAGACGGTTTCGATCGAAAAACTTCCCAAATTGCTATATATTTTTTTGGGTTGACCACAGGACACAGGTAGAGATATATAATCGGAATCTAAGTACGTTGTCAGATGAGCTGTCTTGAAATAACAAAAGTTTTTAAAAAACCACCAACCCATTACCTTGGTATACTGCTCCACGAGTTTGGTGAAGTATTGAAAAAGAGAATGCTGCGGTCGGAGAAAATCAAACTGTGGATTGCGAGATTCACGGCTCATTAATTGTGTCAAAAACTGACGACCATTTCGTGCCACAAATTGCGCTGTTAGTTTAATTATATCTCTGAAACAAGTAGAAGGAAGTGAAATTTAGTTCCAAAATACACTGCTGATTTTGCGGTGCCATAATATAAAAAGTTCCTGTTATACGGTTTTCGCTTGGCTACTTGAATAGATCAAAACATTGCATCAAATAAATTCAAAATCACAAAATACAAATTCAATTCAGAGCATCAAAATACAAATTCAATTCAGAATAACAACTAGAAAAACTGCAGGAATGATTAAATAAAAATGAATAATAAAAAACAGTGGACTTACAAGCCTGACATTGAACAATACGTAAACTACGTAAGCTTAAAGGCAGACACAGTAAAGCAAGCTGGTCCACTTAGAATGAGTTCTACTGAAACAACAAAATATTTCTCTGTTTAGCCTTTATGTGTGTATATTAACAAAAAAAACGTACAGTTCAAAGGCATTGATTGTAGAGGGGTCGGCCGAAAATTCGTACTCTGGTGGCGGCTCTTTGGGAACAGCGGGCTGTTTGGCCAAATCCTGAAGCTTGGAAGACGGAGCACTGGGCACCGCCGTAATCGGCTTTCCAATGGACTCGACTAAACAAAAATTGTTCATGAAAATAATATAAAAAATAAGTGTCATGTTCACCTATTCGAATACACTGGTGACACAGTTGGGATTCATGCATATTAAGTTATTTTGAAACTAAACAGATGCGTGGCAAACAAACTTGCAATGTTGCAGTCCATGGCAACCAACACTGTAATAAATATATAAAAAAACAAAAATATGATACCTGTCGCTTTTCCCTCTTGAAATTCCTTAACACGGTGTTGAAAGTAGGCGTAGTATGGATCTGTAGTATTAAGGAAGTTAAATTTGGAATTGCTAGCCTCGTTCTGACGAATTCTGGCTTCAAATTCGGGTCCTGAAAAACAGAGTACATATTCATTCACGTAATAGTTTACGCTAATCCACTTTTACATATTTTACACTTTTAATTTTACCTTTTTCACACCCTAAAAAACTACAAAAGTTGACGTTTCCGTGTGCAGGTATATATAAACGGCCAAATGAGTAATGACCATTATAAAAATTAGCAATTCTCAAAACCCTATCATAAGTTGTGGCGTCTGGAATTTCTTGTTTTGGTGACTACCGGCAATCACTTCACCATATGAGCATACATTAACATGGGGGTCCAATCTGGGGGGGTCCTGTACCGACATTTTGACTACCCTTGCACCAAGTCAGACAAAAAGTGACCGTGTTTTAGCGAAACATTACCGGTTTTTTTCAAAAATGTGGCCAAAATACCTATTTTTGGCGTAAAATTTGACAATTTTTGAAAATTTTGACCAAAATTTAGTTAAAATTACATGAATTTGTTAAAAATTCACATATATAAAAACAAGTTTTATATAAAAATTTGCTTGCCCTTGTAACGTGGCTCTAATTTTGCTTGCCCTTGTACCAAAATCAAAAATCTAAGGGGGTCCCGGACCCCCCCAGACCCCCCCGTGTTAAACTGTGCATATGAGCACAAATCGCAATTGAATTCAAATTTGAAGTTCAAAAAAAATTTTCTAAAATTTTTCTCGTCAAACACTTAAGGACTTCACGTTGCAGAATTGTGGATCTGGGCCCGATTTATCGAAGCAAAATGTTCGTCATCAGAAATGTTCGTCATCGAAAATGTTCGTCATCGAAAATTTTGGATTGATCGAAACATTTTCGATGACGAACATTTGCTTTTTCGCTGACGAACATTTGTTTTTTCGATGACGAACATTTGCTTTTTCAACGGCGAGTTCGTCATCGAAAAAGCAAATGTTCGTCATCGAAAATGTTCGTCATCAAAAATGTTCGTCATCGAAAAAGCAAATGTTCGTCATCGAAAAAGCAAATGTTCGTCATCGAAAAGCAAATGTTCGTCATCGAAAAAGCAAATGTTCGTCATCGAAAAGCAAATGTTCGTCATCGAAAAAGCAAATGTTCGTCATCGAAAAAGCAATTAATGTTCGTCATCGAAAAAGCAAATGTTCGTCATCGAAAATGTTCATTATTGAAAATTTTCAGCGTTCGAAATTAGATCAGTCGTTCTAAGTCTAAACATTCTGAATTAGAACATTTTCATTAAAGTCTAAATTCTCTAATAATAATAATAATAATAACTACTACTAACTACTTCCAATACTACCACTACTACCTAAGACAACCTAATACTAGTAAAATTGAG
>JASANF010009640.1:0-14431 GCA_030248245.1 Trissonchulus sp. WLG1_4
GAGCAGAAAATCGCCGCAAACTGCAATCAGCAATCGGTGACTCTTGTATCCCCGGCTAAACGGGCAGATCTTGCTGAAGAAAAGTCGTCAAACTTTATTTTGAATCCAGATTTGCTCTTAGAAGAGGCCTCTGAAACATGCCAAGAACTGTGCGAAAATTCGCAAGTTACACCGCAAAAGTCTCCAGATGAAAGACTTGGTCGCGAAATGGAAATTAGTCCTGAAGTCAGAGACTCGATAAGTGCCGAATGTCGGGCGGAAAGTTTGCTAGAAGCTAGTAGTAATATGGAAATAGAAAATGAATGGAATAGCGTTTTGGGAAATAAAGATCTGTTTACCACAGAAGCTTCCCAGTCACAGAGTTGCTCTCGAAATGAACTGGACACAGAGACGATAAAACACAAATTTAGTATTTCTAATTTTTTTCTGGGCAAAAATTCGAACGACGAAATAATTGATCAATCGTGTTCGGCGGCTGACGAAACAAGCCAGGACTCGATTACCTCCTGCGTCAGTGAATCGACGGAAGTAAATGACGAAGAAGCTAGCAAAAATGACAATGAAACTGTCCCCGTTTGTGGTCCTATAACGAGCGACGACAGCTTTTTTGATTCTGCGGACAAACCTAAGCCTCTGCTGAGAGAAGTCCAGTCGGAAAAAGCGGTCCGGAAAAGTTTACGTCGGCGTCGGAAAAGTTTATCCCCGGGGGGCAACCCTGCTAGTCCGCGCAGACGATCCGAAAATTGCTCTCCCTTGCGGGAACTGCGCCGAAATAGTCCGTCTGGGACGCCGGATTTGAGAAAATGGCGACTGCGTCGGACTTTGGACTGTGGGGTGCAAACGGATGCTGTGATTCAGCGTGAGTTTTTTAGCCCTGTTATAATGGGGTCTAACTTTTATCAGGAGGGGCGCATATTTTTTAATAGTAATTTTAATAGTAAGTATATAATAGTAATAAACAGTATAGTTTGACGATCTGGTTAACGTGTTTTATTATGGGTTTTCTCACACTTAGCAAACTTAGCACTTATATATTACTTGGCATTGAAAACAGCGATCTGAGATAAGTTATTACCGTAAGTTTGTGATGACCATAAATACGAACAGGAATATATATTCACTTTTTGGTTTGCCGACCACCCGCGAAGCAGTGGTGCAACCCATTGTTTAATTTTGACACTTTGATTTTTGAACTATGTTGTTGAGATCATAGTTCTCAAGGTCTGCTAATTTTTGCTAATTCCAATTTGTTTAAAGCATAGTAGAGTCAGTCAGTCTATAATGTGAGTCCCTTCAAGTTTGGTCTATAATAACTACTTAAGTAAATATATTATATATACATACTGTAAGATTGCTGTTGCATTTTTGTTTCTAGCCGCAGGCAAAGATTGCAAATGGGTGCAGACTTGTAGCTCATCGCCGGGACAGGATGTCAGCCTGCAAACAGTGTCGCCGCGCAAACGAATTGCAGTCTCGCAGACGAACGCAGTGCAAACCGATGACGTCAAAGTGCAAACTCTGAAGCTGAGAACCCGGGGGACTGGGACCTCCACCGAGATGGTGCCGAAACGGGACGATGCAACCATGACTGAAACTGCGGAGCCTGTAGAACCTGCAGTGACGCTGGATCTATTGCAGCAAATATTGCAGGCTGATATGGCTGCAATAAGTCTGCAGGGGTTGGGTGATAAAGTAAGCTTGGTTTATTAACCTTTGGTGTATGTTTCTGAAATCTTGAACGTTTTAGGGAGGTCAGAGTCTTATTTAATTGAAAAGGTTTCGTCTCTCAAAATAAATGGTTTCTGAATGCAGCTTAGCTAATGTAGATGCAGTTAGCCTCAAATACGAACTTGACGGTAATTTTTTTACGTGCTCATAAAATTTTTAATCCTCGAACTGTAAACAAATAGATTTTGTAGCTGTAGTTTAAAACTACGAGTGTTTAGTCAATTTTCAGTGTTTGTTGTCCAGAGCAAAAACAGTTTGTTTTCCAGCATAAAAACTGTCTACTGGGACTTTGTTTCAGGTATAATAACTAAGGGCCTATTCCTTTACCGGATTGAAGGGTTAATTATAATCGGACTAAACGGTTTAAAATTTATGCTAAAAAGTGCCATTCCAAAACCTACGGATTGAATAAACGGACTTATAGCGCGCTGCTTTTTAATCGGACTAAACGGACTAAACTATGCACGCTAATGTTAAGGTGCATGTTAAATCAGTTTAGTCCAGTGGTAGTTTTGAAATGGGGTTGGACTAAAATTAAGCCGCTGACTTATTTTAACTCGTTTGGTCAAGGTTTTTTTTTGCGGACCACAGTGCGGACATCCGCAATTTTTTTTAATCGTCCGCAATTTTTTTCAGCCGTCCGCAATGTGTCCGCATCCCGAAATTCCTCAAAAGGAAAAATTTTTTCTTGTGGTCCCCCCTTGGTTTATCCCACTCCCAAAAAAAATTTTCCGGCACGCCCCCAATTGACCAAATTTACACTAAAATTTCAAAAAATTTCCTTCGAGGGTTGTATATACCTTCTAATTCATCACAACTATATATCAGGGGCGGTCCCAATTTTTTACGACTGAAATTTTACTTAAGGGTCCAGCTTATACACAATCCTGCATTTGCATGTCTACAAGAGCAGGGTTTTTTTTGGCAAAATACGGGGCAAATGCTCAAGATTTTGAAATTTTGCTCACCAAAATTGAAATTTTGCTCAAATTCTGCTCACCGCTCTGAAGAGACCCTCCTTTGGTTTTTTATGGTCGGCTGGAAAAAATTTCCGATAGGTCTCCAACATAGGCGGATTTAGGGGAGGGGCGGGGGGGGCTCGAGCCCCCCCCATTGGGTCGAGGGGCCTATCGAGTCGGGGGCCTATCGGGCATACGTTTAGGTCGCTTTCCATGTTGCCTTGGGGCCTATTTAGGCCCTTGTAGCCTGTCGTAGACTAGATAGGCCCCCTCTCCATGTTGCTTTGGCGCCTATTTAGGCCCTTTTAGCCTGTCGTAGACTAGATAGGCCCCCTCTCCATGTTGCTTTGGCGCCTATTTAGGCCCTTGTAGCCTGTCGCAGACTAGATACCTAGGCTTCCTCTCCATGTTGCTTTGGCGACCTATTTAGGCCCTTTTAGCCTGTCGTAGACTAGATAGGCCCCCTCTCCATGTTGTTTTGGGGCCTATTTAGGCTCTTGTAGCCTGTCGTAGACTAGATAGGCCCCCTCTCCATGTTGCCTTGGAACCTATTTAGGCCCTTGTAGCCTGTCATTTACTCTTCACAAGGATCCCCCATTGTTTTTATGGCCTGGCTGGAAAAAATTTCCGATACGTCAGCAATTAACTCAAATCGGCCTAAAAACAAAATTTTTCCCCAAATTTGTTTCTGGGGGCTGCTGCCCCCACACCCCTGCAACCTTGTGGCTTATTCTTCCTTCCTTTTGTGCATTGTGCGCTCTTTGATTGCTTAATACACTGCTAAGCAGGGGCGTAGCCGGGGCGGTGGAATTCCCCCCTTAATTTTTTCGGACTGAAATTTTACACAAAGATCTCCCCTTTGGTATTTATGGTCCGGCCGGAAAAAAATTCCAATACGTCTCCAGTTGACCACATTTGAGGTAAAAATAAAAAATTTCCCTATTTTTTTTCTGGGGGCTGCCGCCCCCAGACCCCTGCAAGAGGCTAGTGTTCCTTGCTTTTATTTTGCATGTGCATGTTCATATACCTACTTAAATTGTAATTGCGTAATACACTGTACCATCGTTTTAGCAGTTTTATTGTTACACTAATGACATTTCTAGTAAATTACAAAATGTAATGTCAAAAAAATTTCGGAAAATTTGCAGATTGGCTAGCTTCTGGACCCTTGCCGGCGCACCGTTTTGCAATTTTCGGTTCTTTGAGCTTCAATTTTACGTTAGATGCTGCTGTGGTCGAAAATAAGCATTGTTTTTGACCGAAAAAATGCTAATATGTGTCGTTTTTTGCGTTAAAATAGCAATTAAGTGCATTTTAGCTCATGTCGAAAAAATGGGGCCTATTGGTCAGGGGGCCTATCTGGGTCCGAGCCCCCCCCCCATGAAAAATTCCTAGATCCGCCACTGGTCTCCAATTGACAAAATTTGGCCTAAAAATTAAAATTTTCTCCATTTTTTTTCTGGGGGCTCCCGCCCCCAGGCCCCTCCAACTCTTCCTTTTTATTAACTTTCATCAACGCCAATACATGTCTACAAGAGTACATTATGCTGCAATTGCTTGTGTAATATACTGTTCGATATGACGTTCCCATCTCTTGTTTTAATTTTCTTGTCTGAAAAAATTCTGTTACGTCTCCAGTTGACCAAATTTGACCTAAAATTTTAAAAAATCTCCATGTTTTTCTGGGGGCTGCCGCCCCCAGACCCCCGCTGATATGAGTTTATTTGATGTTCCAAGGTGGTGGTTACGTTTTCGCAGCTTTTTTCAATGTTCTATTTTGTAGTAATTACTAAATCAATTTACAAGCGGTCTTTTGCATATTATTAATCAACTTATTTTTTACAAAATTTCAATTTTTCAAGAGTCGGTGTTACTCAAGAATAGTGTGGACGCCAACTATTTTGGTGAAGCTCATCAGCTCAATTAATTATGCATTTTCCCCCGTATTTCGTTGTTTCTTCACTGTGGTAAAAAAGGTCGTAAACGTATATACCTCTAGAGGTATAAAAAAAAAAAAAAAACGCGTATATTTGCTTCTATATAGGCGAAGACAACGCATTTACAGTTTGCACAGAAAAAAAAAAAAAAAAAAAAGTAAAATTTTGCAAACACTAAAATTTTCGCACAATTATGCACACAAAACAACAAAAGAAGAGAAGAAAAGAATTTTTTGGAAAAAACCCTGGCACAAAGAGAAATCCTGACATAGATGCATGAATTTTGCCGACTGTCCGCAGAAAAATTTACAACTCCCAACACACCACACACAAACTCAGGGTCCGTCCGCAAAAAAAATTTGGCACGTCCGCAAAATATCCCGCACTTCGGATTTTCAAAAAAAAAACCCTGCGTTTGGTCCGTTTAACCCAATTTGCCATTTCAAAACCTCGAGAGCTGGTGAAAAAGTCCAGTCCGTTTAATCCGGTCAACAGGATACGGCCTCAAGTTTTTTCAGGACCTGGAAACTGTGAAGGAAGGTGCAACCAGTTAGCGACACAAAATCTTCCACCAATTTCTAAAACAAACAAAAAACAAATCCAGTACATATTTTTTCGACTATGCCTAAAAAGCTTTTACGACTACAGCTGTGGTTAACGCAGCAAACATTTTCGGAAAGGCTGCTCCCCCCCCCGGATTCGTCTACCTACCCACGTATGGTTGGGTGATCTAAAAATATGTACCCAACTTAATCTAATTTAACGTGTAAATCTGATTAGCCCCTGACCTGTCCCGCAATCAGGTCAGTCGGGCATAGCAAAGCGATCCGTGAATGGTATTATATTAATTCTAAGAAGTTCGTTAATCATACTTTATTTTCTTTCTATTTTCAATAATCTAAAATTATGAATAGCCCACAGAAAACTTGAATGATAATAAAATTATACTGTCTGAAAAATCACAACTAAACAATAATAACTAAAGTAAGCTCCTTTCATCTTACCCGATCATTTTGCGTCAAACCACTAGCGCAAATCACAAGCTCAGGTGTGGACTCAGCAGAGGGATGTTTCGGCATCGTCGGCCGATTTATCTTTTCCTCCAAAGGCGGAGCCAATTTCGCATAGTCACTCGGTCCCAACGGATCTCCGTTCATAGCCAATCGTAGTCGTTTATTATCATGAAAAACTAAGCTCCGCCTTCCAGTGCTCGATTCTCGTGGCCGCTTTGTCGACGAAAAGGTTCCGGCGGCGGAAATTCGTCGATTTTTTTGCAGATTTGTTGAGCCGAGGGCAAAATCGCGTTTCAATTCATTGACCGTTGCAGATAGTTCCTTTTTCTGAGCACTTGAACAACTTCTGACTACACTGCTAGTAGTTGCAATTGTTTCATCTGAGCTTTGAGCCGTATCATACAGCACCACTTCACTTTCCGTTTCTGGCAACGGCACGGGACTCAATCTCACAAAACAACTTTTCAGTTTCATCGCATCCATTGAATCGAAGGTTGGTTTTTTCTGCTTCTGACTATACAAAACGGTCGATTTATTCAGTGCTAGCTCTGGGGTACGTCGATTTTTGGCTCGCGATTTTGGTCGACCGGTTGCGCATCCTTCTCCATCGCTCAGCAAACTGGGACTACTAGACTGACTGGAAACTCGACTACCCTCATTATTTGGTCGCTTAAATCGAGCGTCTGAATTATTGAAACTCAAATTCAGCAATAGTTCATCAGTCGACGCTGAACTGACATTCTTATTATTTCGTCGAGATTTCTGGGAGCTTTTTTGCGTCGAGCTTGCAACCGAGTCAGCTAGCCCGGATATTGAGCAGGATGGGTTGCCGACATCTGGGCTAATCTGGGACAGAGCTGATTCGCTGAGAACTGGGCTGCAGCTCACAAGGCCCGGCGTAAAGGCAGACAAAGCCTGTTGCACTTCAATCTCTAGCGCAGCGTCGGAGCTAACCCCAGCTTTCGCCAGTGTCTAAAAAAGCAATAAAAGACGGTAATAGGTTACGGTCTTTTCATAATACAACTTTGGTAGTCTCAATGAATACCTCGAAACTATATATACTAAAATGTGCGCAGTAGTGGGGC
Organism: Trissonchulus sp. WLG1_4; assembly: GCA_030248245.1. NCBI lineage: Eukaryota > Metazoa > Nematoda > Enoplea > Enoplida > Ironidae > Trissonchulus > Trissonchulus sp. WLG1_4. Next base: position 6,723 of record JASANF010009640.1, read on the forward strand.
TACCAGCGCTTGGAAATGGCCCTTTTTCTCCCTTTCGAGCCGATGTTCGAGACGGACCCACCCGGCCTCGATTTTGATGTCGAAACAACGAAACCCCTCTCTGTATATACTGTAGAAAGAGTGTACTCTAGGTTGTAAAATAAATGATTGAAACACAGCTGGGGGGGTCACTATAATTAAGCATAACCGCATAAACATGAACACAAACACCGCTTCTAGTCTCTAAGCATACGCAGTTTAAAATTTTCAATTAGTAATCAGTCAAACTTACGGATTTCAGTGCGGCAGTAGTTGAGCGTTTGATGCATTCTTGGAATATTTTGGAAACCAATAGTTCCAGTTTAGACTTCACAGCTTCCAGGTCCTGAAAAAACTTGAGGCCGATTCCTTTACCGGATTAAACGGACTGGACTTTTTAAGTCCGAGGTTTTGAAATGGCAAATTGGGTTAAACGGACCAAACGCAGGGTTTTTTTTTTGAAAATCCGAAGTGCGGATATTTTGCGGACGGCCAAATTTTTTTGCGGACGGATAAATTTTTCTGCGGACAGTCGGCAAAATTCATGCATCTATGTCAGGATTTCTCTTTGTGCCAGGGTTTTTTCCAAAAAATTTTGTGTGCATAATTGTGCAAAATTTTAGTGTGCAAAATTTTACTTTCCTGTGCAAACTGTAAATGCGTTGTCTTCGCCTATATAGAAGCAAATATACGCGTTTTTATACCTCTAGAGGTATATACGTTTACGACCTTTTTTACCACAGTGAAGAAACAACGAAATACGGGGGAAAATGCATAAAATTGAGCTGATGAGCTTCACCAAAATAGTTGGCGTCCACACTATGAGTAACACCGACTCTTGAAAAATTGAAATTTTGTAAAAAATAAGTTGATTAATAATATGCAAAAGACCGCTTGTAAATTGATTTAGTAATTACTACAAAATAGAACATTGAAAAAAGCTGCGAAAACGTAACCACCACCTTAAATCAAATAAACTCATATCAGCGGGGGTCTGGGGGCGGCAGCCCCCAGAAAAACATGGAGATTTTTTAAAATTTTAGGTCAAATTTGGTCAACTGGAGACGTAACAGAATTTTTTCAGACAAGAAAATTAAAACAAGAGATGGGAACGTCATATCGAACAGTATATTACACAAGCAATTGCAGCATAATGTACTCTTGTAGACATGTATTGGCGTTGATGAAAGTTAATAAAAAGGAAGAGTTGGAGGGGCCTGGGGGCGGGAGCCCCCTGAAAAAAAATGGAGAAAATTTTAATTTTTAGGCCAAATTTTGTCAATTGGAGACCTATCGGAAATTTTTTCCAGCCGACCATAAAAAACCAAAGGAGGGTCTCTTCAGAGCGGTGAGCAGAATTTGAGCAAAATTTCAATTTTGGTGAGCAAAATTTCAAAATCTTGAGCATTTGCCCCGTATTTTGCCAAAAAAAACCCTGCTCTTGTAGACATGCAAATGCAGGATAATGTACTTGTGTATAAGCTGGACCCTTAAGTAAAATTTCAGTCGTAAAAAATTGGGACCGCCCCTGATATATAGTTGTGATGAATTAGAAGGTATATACAACCCTCGAAGGAAATTTTTTGAAATTTTAGTGTAAATTTGGTCAATTGGGGGCGTGCCGGAAAATTTTTTTTGGGAGTGGGATAAACCAAGGGGGGACCACAAGAAAAAAATTTTCCTTTTGAGGAATTTCGGGATGCGGACACATTGCGGACGGCTGAAAAAAATTGCGGACGATTAAAAAAAATTGCGGATGTCCGCACTGTGGTCCGCAAAAAAAAACCTTGACCAAACGAGTTAAAATAAGTCAGCGGCTTAATTTTAGTCCAACCCCATTTCAAAACTACCACTGGACTAAACTGATTTAACATGCACCTTAACATTAGCGTGCATAGTTTAGTCCGTTTAGTCCGATTAAAAAGCAGCGCGCTATAAGTCCGTTTATTCAATCCGTAGGTTTTGGAATGGCACTTTTTAGCATAAATTTTAAACCGTTTAGTCCGATTATAATTAACCCTTCAATCCGGTAAAGGAATAGGCCCTTAGTTATTATACCTGAAACAAAGTCCCAGTAGACAGTTTTTATGCTGGAAAACAAACTGTTTTTGCTCTGGACAACAAACATTGAAAATTGACTAAACACTCGTAGTTTTAAACTACAGCTACAAAATCTATTTGTTTACAGTTCGAGGATTAAAAATTTTATAAGCACGTAAAAAAATTACCGTCAAGTTCGTATTTGAGGCTAACTGCATCTACATTAGCTAAGCTGCATTCAGAAACCATTTATTTTTGAGAGACGAAACCTTTTCAATTAAATAAGACTCTGACCTCCCTAAAACGTTCAAGATTTCAGAAACATACACCAAAGGTTAATAAACCAAGCTTACTTTATCACCCAACCCCTGCAGACTTATTGCAGCCATATCAGCCTGCAATATTTGCTGCAATAGATCCAGCGTCACTGCAGGTTCTACAGGCTCCGCAGGTTCAGTCATGGTTGCATTGTCCCGTTTCGGCACCATCTCGGTGGAGGTCCCAGTCCCCCGGGTTCTCAGCTTCAGAGTTTGCACTTTGACGTCATCGGTTTGCACTGCGTTCGTCTGCGAGACTGCAATTCGTTTGCGCGGCGACACTGTTTGCAGGCTGACATCCTGTCCCGCCGATGAGCTACAAGTCTGCACCCATTTGCAATCTTTGCCTGCGGCTAGAAACAAAAATGAAACAGCAATCTTACAGTATGTATAATATATTTACTTAAGTAGTTATTATAGACCAAACTTGAAGGAACTCACATTATAGAGTATAGACTGATTCTGCTATGCTTTAAACAAATTGGAATTAGCAAAAATTAGCAGAACTTGAGAACTATGATCTCAACAACATAGTTCAAAAATCAAAGTGTCAAAATTAAACAATGGGTTGCACCACTGCTTCGCGGGTGGTCGGCAAACCAAAAAGTGAATATATATTCCTGTTCGTATTTATGGTCATCACAAACTTACGGTAATAACGTATCTCAGATCGCTGTTTTCAATGCCAAGTAATAAGTGCTAAGTTTGCTAAGTGTGAGAAAACCCATAATAAAACACGTTAACCAGATCGTCAAACTATATATACTGTTTATTACTATTACTTACTATTAAAATTACTATTAAAAAATATGCGCCCCCCCTGACAAAAGTTAGACCCCATTATAACAGGGCTAAAAAACTCACGCTGAATCACAGCATCCGTTTGCACCCAACAGTCCAAAGTCCGACGCAGACGCCATTTTCTCAAATCCGGCGTCCCAGACGGACTATTCCGGCGCAGTTCCCGCAAGGGAGAGCAATTTTCGGATCGTCTGCGCGGACTAGCAGGGTTGCCCCCCGGGGATAAACTTTTCCGACGCCGACGTAAACTTTTCCGGACCGTTTTTTCCGACTGGACTTCTCTCAGCAGAGGCTTAGGTTTGTCCGCAGAATCAAAAAAGCTGTCGTCGCTCGTTATAGGACCACAAACGGGGAAAGTTTCATTGTCATTTTTGCTAGCTTCTTCGTCATTTACTTCCGTCGATTCACTGACGCAGGAGGTTATCGAGTCCTGGCTTGTTTCGTCAGCTGCCGAACACGATTTATCAATTATTTCGTCGTTCGATTGTTTGCCCAGAAAAAAATTGGAAATGCTAAATTTGTTTTTTATCGTCTCTGTGTCCAGTTCATTTCGAGAGCAACTCTGTGATTGGGAAGCTTTTGTGGTAAACAGATCTTTATTTCCCAAAACGCTATTCCATTCATTTTCCATTTCCATATTACTACTAGCTTCTAGCAAACTGTCCGCCCGACATTCGGCACTTATTGAGTCTCTAACTTCAGGACTAATTTCCATTTCGCGACCAAATCTTGCATCTTGAGACTTTTGCGGTGTAACTTGCGAATTTTCGCACAGTTCTTGGCAAGTTACAGAGGCCTCTTCTAAGAGCAAATCTGGATTCAAAATAAAGTTTGACGACTTTTCTTCCGCAATATCTGCCCGTTTAGCCGGGGATACAAGAGTCAGCGATTGCTGATTGCAGTTTGCAGCGATTTTCTGCTCGACAATTTCTTCATCAGATTCTGTAATTGTCATTTGCAATCGTTTGTCTTTTTGGGCCGAACCATAGATAGATTCTGCGGTTGGGGTCAATTTCACAATTTTTTCCACGCAAACTTCTTCATCAGAGGAAACTTTTTGCACCGAAATTTCCGTTATTTCCGTATCATCAGATTCTCTATTGCTTTCGGATGCTTTTTCCACACTTTCAGCTTGTAATTTCTTCGATACGGCAGGCGATTTCACAAAGGCAACTGTTGCACTGGCGCAAAGTTCGGGCGAAATCAATGATTGTTCGGAATCATTCGATTGATTCGCCAAATCTTTTGGAGGAACAACAAGCAAATTTACAATTTTGCCCGATTCCGATGCAAACTGTTGGCTCAAAATTGTCAGCTCAAATTGTTCAGCGTCATGAATCGTTCGCAGCGACTCAGCAATATCAATTTCGTCCTGAGAAAATCCCATGAAAGCAGATTCTTCAGAAATTTCGCTCAAATTTGGAGTTGCTACGTTAGACGATATACTGACGCTAGTATTGAGCTCAAGTGATTTTTTCACGGGCCTTCTTTGCTTTCTCACATTGGAGCGTTTTCGGCTCGTAACTGGCGAAGGAATGATTAGAGACTTAACAACTTGTTGGCTTAAAATATCGCTATCAAACAGACCGGCAGGATCTAATTCAGCAAACGAACTACTGACAGACTTATCGGCCGCTGGCGAATTTGCGACAGCGCTCGGAGATTTGTCAAGCAAATCAGGCGATTTTCCTGAAAACAAATGTGACCGATCAAAAAGTGAGGGGGACTTTTCAGCATTGGGCGATAGGGTTTCCGACAACGGAGAGCACATTTGAATTTCATCATTAAACCGAACACTTTTGCCACCGGGCAGACGCGGTGGTTTTCTGGCGACCAGAACGGATCGGGACTTTTTGGGAGATTTTTTGGGTCTGACACCGGCGACTTTCTCCTTCAGTCGTTTGGGCTTTGGCGGCGGCAGAACTCTCTGACTGGGAACAAAGTCGTAAATGTCATCCGTAGAACTGCTAAACGGCAGAGTCCGTACCATATCTTGGGCACCGGCGTAAATAGTGCGTCTGGCGAGACTACTATCCAATCTGGAATGGCTGGACGGTAAAACATTCATTTCCATCTTCTTTTTGCTCAATCTGAAAAACAAAATGCATATATTTGTATAAGGCAGCAGCAGCATAGCCAGAGTGCAGGAAAAAATTTCGCGGGAAATGACTTTTCGAATTTCGATTTTTTCGGTGTTAAAATGCACTTAACTGTAATTTTAAAGCGAAAAACGACGCATATTAGCATAACCTGCATTGCTAATAGATCGTTTTGTCTTTCATTTGCTTTGTTAAGTAAAATAAGGTATTATTGATGATGGTGTTTTTTCGACCAAACCGGCATCGAAACAAAAATTGGAACACAATATACCAAGATTTACAAAACTGGTGCGCCGCCAACGGGTCAATCTTCGGCGGGGGGGAATTATTTTTTTCGCTTGGAAACTGCCAAAAACGAACTCAGCACATGCGAAAACCTATAAAAACGTGTTTTTACGCTGAAAAAAATGAATTTTTCCTATCCCGCCGAAGATGCACCCCGCAAAAGCGTCCATAAAGTAGAAAATTTGAAAACTTGAAAAATTACAGTTTTACGAGCATTTAAAAGCAAAATTTTTAGCTAATTTCAGCAAGAAAAATAGATTTTCACGGAAACGCCTTCACAAGCCAGTGCATTTACACGTATGTAATGAATTTGAAAGGCTGTAAAACACTAGCAGCTGTGTTTTATTGAAGTGTTCAAATGAAATTTAAATTTAAATTAAATTTTAAATTTAATCATATCCATGAAAAAGGACATTTTGCGACCGCTCGATCACGTTGAGGCGAGCAAAATGAGCCATTGGTTGTGCAACAGCTAGTTAGTAGTGAAGAGAAATCGCAAGCCGAAATTCCACTCACGTTTGGTTTACAGCGAATGCTAATTTGTCTCAATCAACCTCATTTTTTGTGTTTAGGCATACTTTTACACCAGCTTGCCATTGTGCATCTAAAATTGTCCCCAGACTGCTGTTTTTCGAAAAGTCACATTTCAGGAGCGCCACCTTAAAAGATGGGGTAGGGAGCGAATTAGAATCGAGAATAATTTTTCCCCCCGCTTCACAGTCTGACCGAGCAACAGCCCCTGGCGGAAATCAAACCGAAAAAAGAAATGTTGCAGAAATTTAAATGAAATGTTGCCGAAAAATATTAGAAAAGTTGCGGAAATTTAGCAGAAAATTAAATGAAATATTGCTGAAAAATAACAGAACTGTTGAAATTTAGCGGAAATTTGACTGAAATTTAAAGGAAACACTGCTGAAAAATAACAAAAAAGTTGCTGAAATTTAGCGGAAATGTGATCGAAATTAAGCCAAAATTAAACTAAAAATGTGTAGAAATAAAAACGAAAGTCGAAGGAAAAAAAGCAAAAGTTTAGGCAAAATATGTACTAAAAATGCACGAAATAGGTATGAAAATTAAAGGAATACATGTTTTAAAATTGGTTCAAAATGCATTTCCTCCATTTTTCCTTCTTTTTTCGGTCACTTTTCGAAAAAAATTTTCCTATGGTATTGAGAGTATGGATGCCGCTTGAGTGAGAATATGTTCGAACCGTGTTCTCACTAGTTTTTGGTATGAGAAACGAGTAGGAATAGAGTGAAAAGAGTGAGAAATTTTTTTCACTGGTTTCGCACGTGATTCCGGTGAGAAACACACTGCTCATCTGAAAAAACGTCGAAAACAAAAAGCGAGAAATTTTTTATGTTTTTCTCACCATATTCACACGTGAGAAAACATAAAATTTCTCACTGTTTTTTCGAATTTTTCACTCTTGGTTTTTCGTGATGCACTGAAACTGTGCATGATTTACATGCATCTTCAGTTTCAGTGCATTACCTGAATTTAGTATCACCGCACGGCCGCGGGGCGGCCGCGCAAAAACTAAATCAGACATTATATACTCTTCTTTTTTCGAGAGTATATACCTGGTTGCAAAATTTTTGCAAAGTTGCAAAATCGGCCAACCAAAGGCCCGTATTTGCATACTAACATTAACGCTTAAAGTTAGTGTTTACACTTAGTGTTAGCGCTTATAAGCGCTAAGTGTTATTAACATACTTAGTGTTTATTTAAGCGCTTAGCAAACACTTAACGCTTAACTTAGCGTATCAATTTTGTATTCACATACTTAAAATTTAGTGTTTGGCTTAGAATTAAGCGCTTAAGTTTAGGGACCTCGGGGAGCTCCTGAAGCGCTAAGCGCTTAGTTAGGGGATGGTGTGGGGAAGGGATAGGGAGAGTGGGGGAGGTTTTTGGCCGCCATGGGAAGAAAAGGCATGCAATAGGATATATTAGTGACATTTTCCGACCAATTCCATTTTGCTCGTTTAATCGCCAAAAATAAAAAATGCACTTTGTTGTCAAATTTGCTTTTTCTACATTTTTGAGTAGAGCATCTTAATTAAGTAATTTTTCTTCAAGAACTTTCATTTGAAAATTTATATTTTTCACCACATCTTGAAACATGTAGAGCTGATTTGCATTTTTCAGG
>JASANF010009641.1:0-29423 GCA_030248245.1 Trissonchulus sp. WLG1_4
TCTACGTTGGTCGCGGGTCGGGTTTTATGGAGCGGGTTGGGTCGCGGGTTACCCACGAGTGTCCAGCCTCGGGTTGGATTGGGTCACGGGTCGAAAATTCTGACCCGCGTCTACCCCTGGTTTTGGCTGCACTGCCCGTATATTTCTTATATATACAGTAATAATACACACAGGTGTTGACCATTTATCACTGTTTTTCGTAAACTTGATGAATTTTCGTCAATATATAAGTTACGTTTACCATGCGTAATAATGCTATGAGCCATTATGTATACTAATTGAAACAACTAAAACGGCAACTGTCCCTTATTTAGTTTAATTAAAGCTGTCCCTTATTTGGTATAAGCTGTCCCCTAATAGGCGCCAGCTGTTCCTAAATTGGTGCATTTTGAAAATTTTAGCCCCAAGTCTTAAAACCTTCGTAAAAAATTTATATCAACGTGAAACTAAAAAAACTAAATGCCAAAAGGTAGCTTAATGAATAGGCTTCAAAGTGATATAAAAATTATAGCGATTAACAAAAAATTTTACTTGCGCCACTGAAAAATAAATCCATTTTGAAATCCTTGAAACACGGATTCTTGACTACACAACTGGACGAGCATGTAATCTCTTGCACCGCCACCCATAAAAAACTGATATTACAAATCCAAGTTTGCAGCGATATAGATAATTGGATGGTCTATCAGGTGATGCCTGTCATGTGACATAAATTGACTAATCAAGTCTGCGCCATGCAAAATAAGAAAATCTGTCCCTTATTTGGGACTGTCCCTTAATCGGTGCAACCCCCCTAAGTAAATGACGCATCTGTTTTTTGTCAGACTTTAGTACGTCATGATCATCATTCATTTAGTGCATTATTCTAAATGTTGTTAATTAACTAATCAATAAGTTAAAATATTTCCCACAGTGCAGCAGACAGTGTGTATGTAAACATCCTAATTGTAAAAGGCGCCCACTCATGCGACCTCCTATGAATTAGCACGCACAAGACGAATATGCTAAAAAAATTTTATGAAATCCACTTCACTGGAGTCGCTATTGTAATGTTGTGCATGATTAAAGTGACAGTTTTTGTTATATTCAATAATTTTGAAAAATTTATAACTCCACTGGATATCTTTCCTAGAAATCTTTTAATGCTGTCTTGACATTCACGAGTTTGTTAGCGTTACTATTTAAATTTGGTGTTTTATTTCCCCCAATGTAAGATTGAGTGTCTAATTTTTCCTATATATAGTATTATCGGGCTATTTAGGTGAACGCTATTTTTTTTGTGTTATACACAAACGTATATGCATTTCTTTAACTTATAGCGTTATTGTTGCTACTTATTCAAACCCGAATAGGTACCAAATGTAACTGTAATAATCAGATAATTGCTTACGGTGATGCTAGTTTTGGCAACCTCATCACAAAGTTATTCATGTAATAAACATTGGACAGAAATCACGTAGTAAAGTAAAACTTATTACTAATTTTCCGTAAATATTGGCAAATTTCGTGGTTCTTTTGTGCTGCTATTTACACTGTCGAGGTTTAATACTTATTGAACACTCATAAAGCGATTTTTGTTTACAAACGACAGGAAAACCGCGCATATTGCGAAACTAGAATCACCCCAAGCCTGTGACACTACACACAAGGGCATTTCAACATTTTTTGTAAAACTAGTTCCCTAACTTTGAAATAAAGTTGTATTGAAGTTTGATTGTAAATTCTGGCATTACTATCATTTTAACATTTTGCACTAACACTGCTTGTACATTTTTGCAGGAGTAATATTTCAGATTGGATTCTTAAAAAAATACAGTACATATGTTGTCGATAACTTAATTTTAAAGTTTTATAAGGTTCTATAGTTTTTATACCAACTGCTGATTGCATTTTGTTATTGTATCAAATTGGCTCTTACTCAAAAACGTTTGTGTGAAACTTTTTAAATGATAAGTCTATAAATTTTGTAACTTCTAAAGTTCAAGGAATTTTTTTGCGGCAGCCCCCAGAAAAAAATAGGGAAAATTTTCGATTTCTTGGCCAAATTCTGTCAATTGGAGGCGTATCAGAAAGTTTTTCCGGCCAGACCATAAAAACCAAAGGACACAAGGTTGCAGGGGTCTGGGGGCGGCAGCCGCCAGAAAAAAATTGGCGATTTTTCCAATTTTTAGACCGAATTTGGTCAACTGGAGACGTATCAGAAATTTTTCCGACAAAATTTAAAACAAAAGTTGGGAGTGTCATATCAGACAATGTATTCCACAAGTAAATGTAGCATAATATACTCGTGTAGACATGCACATGCAGCATAATGTAGTTGTGTATACATGCGTAGGCTTTGATGAAAGACAATAACGAGGAATAGTAAGCCACATAGTAGCAGGGGTCTGGGGGCGGCAGCCCCCAGGAAAAAATTTGGGAAAATTTTTGATTTTTAGGCCAAATTTAGTCCATTGGAGACGTATCAGAAAATTTTTCCGGCCGGACCATAAAAACCAAAGGGGGGACCCTTGTGTAAAAAATCACTGCGGAAAAATTTCGGGGGGGGGAATTCCCCCCATTCCCCCCCCCCCTGGGTACGCCCTTGGTGCTAATCATGCAAAACATACGTAAAACCAATGGTTTAGTAAAACCTCCTTTGTGAAATATACCCATTGATTTTAGGTTTACTTTACCTGAACTTCAACTTGTATGAAAATGTTTTCACTTCTTTGCCTTAGTGAAAAAAGATTAAACTGTTCGATCAAGTCTAAACTTGCGCAACAAAATTTTTTACCATGAATCAGTGAGAACAGCGCCATAAGGTTGGCAACTTTACGTCATTTCATCATCAAAAGCGCACTTTTCAAATGCATATATATTTAGAGTTTTATCTATTGTCTGGAAAATTTCTCATGTCATAATAACATAACTAATTACTTTCAACAGTAAAGGAATAAAATAAAGTTCTATTGAGTTAGATATAAGCTAAGGTTCAGCTATTGTTTTCTGACAAAACAGCAAGTAAGTTATTTAGTCTTTTTTCAATTTTGATCAAAGTGGTGTTTCGATTTGCAGGTTTTGTCTCGATTCGCTTGAACCAACTCCAAACTATGATACATATTTGGCACATGTATACTTTCCGTTTGGGGTCGATTCATAATTCATTAGGCCATCCGGACAAACGCACCTAGGTCACACAGACAAAACCCATTTCGTCCGGTTTTTTGATTGCGTTTCTGGGCAAAGGACATTGGGACGCACGCTTGTTGTATCTGTAGACCCTTGCCCTTCTTGGTGTTGATGTTTTCACCTAGAGAAACAGTTTCTAAAACTTAAAATTCATCCAAATTACGAGTTTGAAATTAATTAAAGCATTTTAACAATAATATGGCTTACATATTCTAATAAATTTTACCAATCCTCGGTTGAGTAAGCTAGCACTGTGTCACATCAGCGAATGGAAAATTTTTTAACCACCTTACCTCACCTTTAAGGAAAGTCGTTGTCGGAAGACTAACTCCGCATATTGCCAACCTGCGCCCAAAATTGTTCTAAAATTGTTAGGAAAAATGTCACGAGACTATCGCTATAAAGAAATAGGTCCATAAAAATTCGAAATATGACCTTTTGGTGCAAAGAAACCGTTGGCTCAGACCAATCGAAACTGTTGGTCATAACTGACAGTGACGTGAGGAGAGACGGTGGCGCTCAGAATGTGGTATTAATACTACATTTTAATCGAAACAACATAAGTTGTCAATGAATGATGAGAGGTATGTAATGATGTTTGACATTTTATTTTAGCAATATAATAACTACGAGCTTCATTTTTCCTTTCAAAGTGTTCACACTGTTTCAAATACCATGGCAAATATTGTGCAAGTAGTCGGGAATCTGGTGTTTGCGGGGGAAGGGCTGATTGCGGTTGGTGGCAACCTGTTAATAATTGCTGCTATTCTAACCAACAAGACACTTCAGAAAAAGGAATATTATCTACCGCTCGGTTTGGCGGTTGCGGATGGAATTTTTGGCGTAGGCTTCACGTCGACTGTTTTACAAAGAGTCTACTTGGGCTCCCAGGGCGTTTTGCGTGAAACAGTCAGCAGATGGTATTGCATGCAGCAGATTCCAGTCATGCTATTTATTCTCGGGGAAATCATGCTTACTGGATTTTTAGTGTTCATTTCTATCGATCGTTGTATTGCTTGTCTCAGCATAGTCCTGTACATGAAAATAACACCAACCAAAATTGCCACCGCATGCGCTGTTATGTACGTATTCTCTATTGGGAGTCTAGGCTTTTTGATGCTAGAAACGTTTCAAACTAACAGAACTGAAGAAGTTTTTCGAGTATGCTACTTGTCTCATGCCTTGACTCCCACAACAGCATGGATATTTTTCTTGTACCAAGTAATTGGGGGTATTCTTAGTGTCTCTATTTATGGTGTAGCAATGTTGAGTCTTTACTTTTCATTTTTTGACAGTAATCTCACAGAAGTGATGAAGAAAAATCGGGAGCGGCAAATTAAAGTTACCAAAACACTGCTGATTGTAATATTTTGCACTTTTTGCTTTTATGTTATTCCGCTCTTAACAATAGCATGTTTCAAATATATTCCTCAACCTCTGAAATTGCCTCTCATCCTTTTGACTAATTTCTTGGTGTTTTTAAATTCCGCCAACAATGTTTTGATTTATTTTTCAAAAAATCAAGAAATGAGAGAAGCCATAAAAAGTTTTATTAAAGGTAAATGGAAACGAACCAACGTGACAAGTATTACAAACTCACAGCGGTAAAGAATAACTGTTATGCGAGAAAACGCACATTACCTGCGGAAGATTACGTCGTTAATATTTACTTAAGGGGTTAGTGTCGCGAAAGCAGTCGATTATGCGCGACTATAAAACTTTTTCAGTGAAAGATAGGTCATTGTTCTTTATATATTCTAAAAATATTTTTTAAGGCAAATATTTTTGCCAAGTTTCAGAAAAATTGATGCAGCATTCAGTTAGCAGTGAAGTCGCAAAGTCGGAAAAATGACGTTTTGAAAACCTATTCACATTCGATAATTTCGTCACAATTAAAAAACTTTTTGTTTAGATTCTTTACACAAAGTAAAAGCAGATATGCTTTAGTTTATGCACGCAAAATTTAGTGCAAATTGCTTGAGTCGTTGTGGAGCCTGTTTGAACTGTGAAACTGTGCGTAACCTGTAAGGTACTGACAGCAATAATGATAAATTGTAAAAAAATTAGACACTTATTTTGAAATCAAAAGAAAAACGAAGCTTCATTTTTTATTTTTCTTATTTGTGGCAAAAAATGGTGCGTCAAAACATTACATGTACTTCACAAGCTGGCCAATCTGATATCTGGCTTGATTTTTTGAACTTTTATGTCTCTATTGTGTGATGTCTGGCTCACAAATGGTGATTGGTTAAAAATATTGGTAGATATTGGTAGTCTAGTGTCTGGCAGTATTTATTTGACACCATGTGGCATTTTAGTAGTTTCTCAGTGAGCGTACAATTTCAAATCAAAAAGTTCTCATTTTGCAGCCTATGAGCAAAACTGCTTTGGCGACACTACCACCTTAAATACTCAATACCTACTTTCGTTTAAACTTGAAAATTAAACCTGTCACTGCTGTAATGTTTATTATTGTGATAATGTTCATTAAAAACTGCTTAGTCAAGGAAAAATGTTTTTTGTGTGGTTGTTTACTTAACCAAAGCAATACAGTATGCATAGGTACGTATTAGAAGCACAAAAACCTACTCACGGGACATACTGTGCCAATATTTAAAAAATGCACATAAAGCGTTACGGGTTAAATTAACAACACTGTTCCATTTGTAAGGTCACTCCCTACTTGAGGCGGGTTTGTTCCCACGTTCCTATTTGTATGTAATTACATACATAGTACATACCTACAGTACTGTGCGTAAAAAAAGTTCCTTGTTCGTCGGCGTACAAAAAGCTTCATCCTTTGCGTAAAATGACGAAGCTTCGCGAAAAGTGGCGAATGGGGGTCGCAAAGTGACGAGCAAAAAATTTTCAATTTTTCACTTTTTTTACATTGAAAATGTGTTTTGCAGCATTTTTTACAAATCTTTTGTTTGTCACTTTCCGGCCAACCTTGGTCACTTTTCGCGACGGAAGCTTGTCGTACGCCGACGAACACGGAAATTTTTTTGCACATTACTGTGCAAAAATATTGGTATTAACGTTTTCACATTCGCTAAACTAAAGGCCAGTACACGACCAAACTTGCACCAAACTCACACCAAACCAAACCTGCTCCAAACTCGAGTTTGGTGTAGGTAAGTTTGGTGTAAGTTTGGGCGTGTGAATACACACCAAACATGCTCCAAACTCACTCCAAACTCAGAACAAACTGCCAACTGTAGTTTGGTGGACCACCAAACTTGGTTTGGTGGTTTGACCAAACAGCCAATCAAATTGAAGTATTCAACAGCACAGCGACATTTTCCCAGCATTGTTGATATGTACAAGCGTAGTCGTCGACCTACGATATATATTGAATTTACTGCTGAGTTTTTTGTGACACAATGGCTGCTGAGTGCTGAGAAGAATCTGTGGGGCATTAGTAATGCGATTGCACTGATTAATTTCTACACAGAACACGAATTTTTGTGGCAAGTCAAAAATCCAAATTACTACGAAAAACATTTTTCTCAGTTTACAGGTACGTTTCCAATTGATGAGTAAATTTTATGGACAATAATAGGATGATAATAATCATGCAATTGATATCTGCTTAATGAATTAATGTTCAGCGTTGGTACATGAGTTCTAATCGTACTTGCGGACTGCGGACTTGGTGAGACCACTTAGGGTTGGGAAATACACAACACACCTCACAACGACAATCGACACATTTATATGAAAATTTAATATTGTACAAATTATATATATAAAATTATCCTTATAAAATTATGCTTTTAAAATTAGATATAATTATTAAATTTTATTTAAAAATTAATAAATAAATCCAATATATACCGCAAATTTCCGAAAACTTCCGGAAATTTCCGGAAATTTCTCAAAATTTTCCGGTAGGAAATTTCCGGAAATTTTCCGACCACTCACATCCCTAAGACCACTACTTCCTGAAAAAGGCTACAATTATAACTATAAGGGGTATCTTCTACACGAATGAAGGCATAGGCCTAAGCTGTGGGGGGACCCCTACGAATTCTACATATCAAATATATACTCTTTAGTCTTAATACCTGAATTTTGGCCAAAATTTTTAAAAATCGTCAATTTTTTGTCTGATTTGGTACAAGGACAATGTAAAGTTATGTATGAATGGTGTGTTGTGGTTA
Organism: Trissonchulus sp. WLG1_4; assembly: GCA_030248245.1. Taxonomy (NCBI): domain Eukaryota; kingdom Metazoa; phylum Nematoda; class Enoplea; order Enoplida; family Ironidae; genus Trissonchulus; species Trissonchulus sp. WLG1_4. The sequence continues at coordinate 7,335 of JASANF010009641.1, forward strand.
TAAACACTAATATAAACCAGAATAAACTATATCATTCCCAAATTTTTAACGTTTAATTCTATTCAAACACAAAAATTGTGCTTTGCTTTCAAAAGACTCGAATTTGAACTAAAAGTTTAAATGCGCGCTTGTTCTGTGGTGGCTTCTGATTGGCTGTTTGGTGCAAGTTTGCTCTGTTTGGTTTGGTGATTGTTTGGTCGTGTGAATGCCAAGTTTGATCGTGTAAACTGGCCTTAAAATAAGTCACGCTAGTGATATATATATATATATATATATATATATATATATATATATATATATATATATATATATATATATATATATATATATATATATATATATATATATATATATATATATATATATATATATAATTAGTTTCATATTTGGGGGCTCTTGGGAGCAGTGCGCCGTCATGTAGAGCGCGTCGAGTTCACTAATTGATAGAAAGGCTGCAAATGCCTTCCTATTTTGCTAGCTTACACCAACCAAGCCCAATGACGTGGCATTTAAAACTATTTCTATTCATGTTCGATAAAACTGTAAAGTCTGCTACCGTGCAGGCGTACAAACTTACCTATTTCAATGCGTTTTTAATTATTTTTTTCGGAAAATGTCTGATGATGCGGAACTCCAACCCGAGACTGCATCTGACTCCTGCAATATATACGAATAAATTTTAGTTTATGTCACTTCATGCAACATACAATCTGCAAAAGGGTTTTGTAATGTTACTAGTTTTGATGGACACATCTAGGTCGAAGGTTATATTTACTATTTAGGCGCAGTTGTTTGGGTTGTACTCTATTTTTTTCAAAGGTTCTCTGCTTGTGGTTCTGTCGAAATGTTAGTTGATATAGTGGTTCGGTCGAAAACTCAGTTTGTGTCTGTACTCAAGAGGGTCCGGTAATATTAGGCACATGTCGGTCATGGCGTAACTTTATTCGGTTCATATGGACCCATTGCAGGTGACTGGCAGGGTTATTTATGGACTGTAGTTTCACATTTGGGTGTTTCATCTGTAGTATTTGATAGGGTGCATATCAAAGCTTAAATATGTGGCTTCATAGTTAATTTAACGAATTTGGGTTTGTCTGCAATAACAGGTGTATATAAATAGACTATATCACCAATGCTGAAACTTGGGTTTTTGGCGGTTCGATGATAATACTACTTTTGCTTAACCTGAGCTTTTTCTAACGTCTGTTTTGCTAGTGACCAGGCTTTTTTCAACCAGAGTCCAAGGTCGCGCTTATAGTCCTCTGTTTCACAATAAATAGATTCAGGGGTCAATAGCACGCTGTCAAGTGGAAGGGTTGCGTCTCTGCCAAACAACAGAAAATACGGCGACTCTCCAGTAGAATCATGGGTACTTGTTCTGTATGCGAAGGTGTAGTATGGGATAAATTTGTCCCAATCTGTGTTATTCGATTCCGTGTACATAGACAACATGTCTAAAAGGGTATGGTTGTATCTGTCCATAATGCCATTAGTCTGGGGAGCGTATGCCGTGGTATTTATATTTTGCTTTAAAGATCTCACAGATTTACATAATCAAAACAGACAAAAAGTTTGCCCCGCAATCTCGCGCGGGGTTCCATACGTACATACTAATTTTTCGACAAATAACTTTGCTGCAGTGATAGACTTTGTGTCTGGGATAACAAATACGTCAGGCCATTTCGTGACTGCGTCAATAAAAATGACTATATGGGTGTTGCCATTTACAGTCTGTGGTAGTGGCCCTGGGATATCGACGCATACTTGATGGAATGGTTCCCCTACCAGCAAGATACACCAAGCTGTTTTGCCAGTGCAACCCAGGTAACACTACATTCATTGGTTGTTGGAAAGTGGCGGGCGCATTTGACAAGCCCATGGCATGAGAACGTGTTCATACAAACCAGCAAACGTCACGTAGAAAATGCCATTTTCTTGCTGTCTTTTGGGTCTAGTTCTAGTTGCCAAAAGCCTTGGATTAAATCCAAAATTGTAAAATAACTAGCTTTGCCTAAAGAGTCTAGTATTTTATCAAGGGATAAACATCACGCTTTGTCACTCGATTGAGTACTCTATAATCTACACAAATTTGGTCGGTTTTATCCTTTTTTTACAATAAGCATTGGGCTTACCCACGGAAATATGCGAGGCCTTATTAGCCCGTTTGACACCATTGAATCAAAGTGTGACTTTACCTTGTTTCGCTGGGCTATGGGGATTCTATACGGTCTCTGGTAAATGGGTTGTAACAATCATGTATCTATTCTATGTTTTACAACTTTTGATCTACCAAGTTTTTGTCTGAAACTAAAAATACGTCATCATACTTTTTTATAGGGATAACTCTTGTTTTTGATCCGTACGTAAGTCTGCATCGGATAGGTCTATGTGTTATGCAATTGTTGACTGATTTGTTAGACCATTGGATAGTTTTGTTACTAAATTTACTCAATGGGCATGGCCTATGACAGTACTTTGTCTTAATGTGATCGACGTCGGATGTGGGTTTAGCAAACGAACACAGACGTAGTTTTTGAGAAAGTTTGGTTAGCGTTCGGGCCCCGTTAATTTACACTCACACGTGCTGTTTTATCGGCTACTTTAAACATGTCATATGTTCCATTGCCTGCATGTAGCTCCACCTTATTCGCTCCTGTACATGTGGTGAAAACTTCACAACGTGGGGGCAATGTCAAATCTTGTGTTAGCCTAACCTTAACTCCGCCTCTACCGTATAACGAGTCTGCAAGTTGTATGTAGTCTGTGTTTAACGGCCGGGGAAACATTTGCAGTTCTTCTCCAGCATTTTGTACCTTGCGAGTACTAAAATCTATCAGAAGGGGGCCTAGTTTTTTTCATAAAGTCGGCACCTAAATGACAGGTGTACTTAAAATCAGGCACTATGTGACATAAATGTCGTACGGATAGGCTGGAAAGGGTTATTGTTACTAGAACTGCTCTAATAATGTTAACTGTTTCACCAATCACGGATTTTGCTGTAGCGAAAGACTTTTTACAATTAATTAGCGCCTTTGCTGCTTTTTCAGAAATTAAAGTATCGCTAGACCCTGCATCTAATATTGCAGTCGATGATAGGTTGTTAATTTTTACCGATACAGCCTAGTTTTGGGGATGGAGGTCAGTGTATAAGTCTGCGTTAGGTGAGAAATTTGTCCAAACTGGTTCATGATACGTAACATTAGTCTGAGGATTCCTAGGCCTTTTATCCACTACTAATGTGCTTAAAACTGTGTTGTTGTTGTTGTTGTTATGTGTTGTGTCCGTGCGTACTGAGCCAGAGTAAGGGGGTTGTTACCGGTGTTTTTTTATTTGGTTTAATGGAACTAGATAAATCTAGTTCCAACTAGAACTAACTAGATAAATCGGCTGTATAATTTACTAAGCGTTGGGGGCCGCGTATATACTATATTCAGAACCTCAAGTTTCTATGACATTTCTGGTAGGTCAAATTAAAATGTTAAATAACACTGGAAGGGCAGGTAGGTCGATCCTGCACTCAAGTTTCGGTTGACAGATTTTGCGACTGAGAATATCGAAAAGAGACAAAAGCAACAGCCTAAGTGGAATCGAACCACCACCCATTCGTTTCTCAGTCGGACGCTCTACCGTCTGAGCTAACCAGACTGACAGTTGTGAAATTTCCAAAGGCATACAGAAAATGGAACACTGGCAGTACATAATTATCAAGGTGTGCGGTATGTCATTTAAAATTGAAAATTAGCTGTAAGACTGATATCAAAGTTTCAATTAGTGATTTGCGGCTCCAACATATACGACCTTTGCCTTACAACATTCAAAATTTGATGTAAGAACTTTGGTTAATTATGTATTGCCAATCAGTGCTGATTAAGAACATACATTATTCACAGTTAACAACGTATTTTCATGGCCTCATTGTGTAATGGTTAGCACTCTGGACTCAGAATCCAGTAACCTGAGTTCAAATCTTGTTGAGATCTTATTTTGTTCTTTACTTAAGATATTTTGAATGTTTTATTAATTTTTGACTTTTTACCCGTAAGGGTTTGGAGCTACTCAGCAGAGAATGTGTGCAAAAATTGGAATTTATAAGTCACTTTATCTGCAATTAAAGGCCGCGTTTAATATTCCCTCTGGAATATTGACACTTGACCTTCACAATGTAACAACTTCTCACTTAGCAGAAGAGCTTGTCTTAGTCAGATGTAAACGTGATGTGTAACTCCTATACATTCCAATAGCGGCATATGTCTCCGTTAATTTATTGTGAAATTAAGAATCGGGCGTATTAAAGGCGTATTAAATCTTAAATGCGTCCAATTACCCTTCCAGACAAAGTCTGCAGGGGGTACACTCGCATTGGGGACTATCGCTTTGGTGACACTTCGCTTTGTCGATAAATTTTAATTGAGTTTAATATTTCTAACGCGTTGACAATATGTGCGTTACCTACAGTAAGACTGGTGAGATTATATAAAACAAACAGAGCAGACCGACTAGCAGGCGCATCAAATGTGCACATGTACATATGTTAATATGTTCGTATGTTAATAAATTATAAGCCCTATGAATCTGCGTTCGACAGAAAGCCTACTGTAATAGGCTGATTTGTCGTAGGTACAATAGACTAAGTTCAATAAAAATTTTTCAATAAAGAAATAAATACATTTGACCAAAAAATTGAAAAAAATCCATTTTTTCTGGGGGCTGCCACCCCCAGACCCTCGCAACACTGTTTATTTAATTTAAATGACCAAAACTACGTTTATTATGTAAAAAATGGATTGTGGCGGCTGACGCCCCCAGACCACGCAACAGCGAGTGTAAAAATAGAGCAAAAAAAGTGGACAAGGTGCGACCGCCCCCTTTTCAAAGTCCTGGCTACGCCCCTGCAACTGAGGTCAAAATTTTAAGGGGGCCTCTCCTGTAAAATTTAGGAACCTCCTAATTGAACAAAAATACCCTAAATTGTTTGACAGAAGTGCCACGTTTACCTACTTTTGATTAAATTTTCGGAACTCTGCACCCGGATCTTCAATTGTGAGGGGTGAGTCCGATGCCGTCCCCCCTCCCCCCTCCCAATTATCGTTAGTTCATTGACAAAGAATTAATATACAACTATGACTGAATTAGGTCTGACTACATACCTATTGGAGATTACTGCAGATGTGAGAATTTTTTACTACCTTTTGCAAATATTAAACTCATCAATTTTGTCACCAATGCGAAGTGTCGACAATTCGAAAGTCTACAATGCGCACGTTCACCGTCTGCAGTCAGGGTTGCAACATGAATGGGCCCGTATTAGTCTGCTAGACCTTGAGTGCATGTTGTGTCAGGTCTTCACTACCGGGTATAATGAAAAATAACTTAGCCTGACTAGTTACAGGAAGGTACGTATTCATAGCATTCACCCTTGTATTTATAATCCCAACATATATTGTCTACCGTTACGGATCTAACTGGCCATAACATCAAGGCCTCGCCTGCAAATGTGGCGTGTATGTCGGTTGGATTCAAAGGACTCTTGCGCCCACTGCAGGGTCAGTTCTTAGCAATTGGGAGATTAGAAAAGGAGAATTATTTTTCTTCCCGTCCAAATTACTGTCCAATGCCGTCTACCTAGTTTTCTGCCTATTACTGACAGTTCCCGTTTACGTGACCTTTCAAACTTCTTTGTCGGCCTTTCTCATTATTTCAAGCTTCTGAATGGTATACTGGCAACAAGGCGTAAACAACAATGAAGGTACAACTAAATTCTTGTATCCTAGACCTACCCTTGCGGTATAAGTCTTCTTTTATTTAACATATTCATGTAGTTCATGTACGTATGTCCTGCATAGGTGGTCTTCACATTCCCAATTATAAGCCACTCCTGTAAAGACAACAAAGTTTGCCCCTTTCTGACAAAGGTCAAAAGTTGGTATAGACGGGACTCGGCGGTAATTTGCAAAACTAGTTTGGACGGTATTAAACAGTAATTTAGACGGTAACCAAAATAAGCATCTTTAGAAAAAGTAAGCGGTGTTTAGTCTAACAAAGAAAAGCCCACAGCTGTAGAAAATGTGATATTTCAAACTCTAACTTTTTCGTGCAAAAATTCAAGTAAAAATTCACAGTCTGCTTCAACATAATTGGCATGTATATTGGTAGACGAGCTTTTTTTTTGGAGGGGGGCGAATATTTTGCCAAAAAATTAACTGCTGCATGAAATCTTACGGCAACACCTTGTTCCGTTAAATACGTATCCTTGGGTAAGCAGGGTGGGCAGCTTGATTATTTTAAAGAGAATGCTCCTTGAATATAATTTATAAATATGTAGTCATTTGATACTTCTGCTAAAAACTCGTGTGACTGGTGGTATTCGCACACTTCTCGGAGCTGGGTTTGATTTCATATGACAGCCTTCGATCCATTCGATTCCTTTGGTGTGGAAAAGTGAACTGTGAAAAAGTCCAACTCCCCCCACCAACACCCATGTGTGGTGAAGTACTTGCCATCATAAATGTCGTCAAAAAACATAACAGCAACTGTCGCTTGGTCCAGACTTTGACCACAGCTGAAAACTAGAAATAATAAACTGAATTTGTGTAGTTGGTAGCTAAAGTGTGTGAACTACCCGCTCTACTTTTGAATTTAACGAGGCCCGAAAACAGTTAAATGGGCAATAATTGCTGCCCGCTCTGCACGTGTGCACTGACCGCTTTTTAGGCGCTTTGTGTGCCCGCAGCGGGCCTTTATGTTTACTTTTGACCATTACTGTAAGTTGTTTTAACTTTGTTCACATTCTCGTCAATTTCTACATAATTTTTTTGTAGTGTGTGTATTTATTTTTGCATTTCATTGACTTTAATTTTATTTTCAGATTCATTTTGTGAGCACTAAGTTATTCAATTTCTTTCTATTTCACTTAGCTGTGTAATAATAATTAGCAGCTGTAGCTTCTTTTTACATAGAATATTAACGTACATAGGTATTATTTTACGTAAAATTTGTCATGCTTCAGCTGCTGCTGCAATAACAACGTGCTTTGACGCACTTCCTTTCCCCAGTTGTTTTGCCTCCCAGTTGTCACTCCCCTCAGTTATGGTCTTAGCTTCTTCTTTTAGGACCTATGTTATTTATTTTGTGTTTCTAGCTTCTTTTTTCAGAATAATTTTTTCAAATAAAAAAGTTGTATTTTTACAACTTTTTGTTGTTTAATAATACCTATCTAACTTTCAACTTGTAACTTGTTGTTTTACACATATATTCACTGCCTATTTTTTCTTTATTATCAGTCGACATCTACCTCATTTTTTTTCGTTTTCTGTCAACTGTTGAAGTAAGTTTGCACGCACGTACCCGGTTGTTTCTCTCCCAGTTGTCTTTCCTATCAGTTATGTTTTTAGCTTTTCGTTTTAGAAACATTGTTTTTTGTGTTTTTAGCTTCTTTCTCAATAATAATTTTTTCCAATGAAAAAGCCGCTTTTACATTTTTTATTATTTAATGCTAATGTAACTTTCACCTTGTTTGAATATGTACACAACTCGTTGTTTTAATTAAAATAAATATGGTTGAAATAGTTTCAAACTTTCACTGCTTATTGTTTCATTTATTATCACTAGACAATCCACCTAATTTTTTTCGTCTTCTGAGAACTGTTAAAGTAAGTTTGCTCTAAATTGTGTTTAGTTAAGTAATGTTTCAATATCTAATTGTAGGTAAATTAATACATAATTAAACTGTTCCCATACGCCAACAAATAATGTAGATATAATGCTGTTTTTATGTAGTAACATGTTTCCAAGTAACAGCGTGTTTTCACACGCTATTAATATTTAACAGCATTAGTGCTCCTAGCTTCATACGTTAGTAATGATTTCTCTGAAGAAAAGCAAAGAAAATTTTTAATTTTGTTTCAGACATTACTGTTGTTGAACCGATTTGTGTTGTTACGTTTGGTACTTTACTTCAAGTATCCTCACCTCCTCAAGTAAGTTTGCATTTTCTTGTGTCAAAACATTTTAATCATTATTTTGCACCTACGAAATATTTTCATAGGTATTTTCGACAGCTATAAACAACAGCTTTTTTGCAGCAGCAGCAGCGGTGTTCTGCGTTGTGCAACATTTGCTTTCAATTTGTTGGTTGTTACTTTAAAGCTATATAATGACGTAGGTGAACAATATATTTTAATTGTAAAATAAAGTCTGGTATTATAATGGTTTTTTAATGTTATTTCTTGTTAGATCTTGGGATCATGTAGGAGGGTAACTGATAGCTAAGTAAAATTAACGAGTTGAATTGATATTTTAATTAAATAAAAATTGTATTTTTTTAGAAAAAAATCAAAATAAACAATGCATCGACTGCGAAACTACGACGAAAATATCCCAAAGAAACAAAAATGTTAGAGCAATTAGGGAATGATATTCACAAATACTTGGGTTTAACTGAGTTGAACAGGGTAAAACTAAAATGTGACTGTATGATGATTAGTTGCACTTCTTTTATTTTGACATTCCTAATTTTTACGCGGCCCCCTCAGGGGCCGCGTATATACTATATTCAGAATCTCAGGTTTCTATGTTATTTCGGGTAGGTTGAATTTCCAGTGTTGAATAACACTGAAAGGGTAGGTAGGTCGATCATTCGCTTGCACTTCGGACAGACGACAGATGCTGAGACTATCGAAGAAAGGCAAAAGGAACAGCCGGAATGGAACACCAACTTTCCGTTTCTCAGACGGACGCTCTACCATTTGAGCTACTGACCTGCCTGGTTAAATGTTTCGAAATGCTATGCAAATGACGACAAATGCAAATATTAATCAGCAAGGTGTTGTGAGTTGTGAGTTTGTGACAGGCGAAAATTCAGTAAGACTGACACCGCAAAGCTTCCATTAGAGAGATGTTACTCCATCCAATATACAACCCTTGCCTTACAGTTTACAACATTAATAATTTGGTATAGAACACTTATCTAATTTGTCAGTAGAAAAACGTACAATATTCATCAGATAGCACGTTTTTTCGTTGCCTCATTGTGTAGTGGTTAACACTCTGGACTAGGAATCCAGTAACCCGAGTTCAAATCTCGGTGAGGTCTTTTTTCAAAATTAGCTATGATTTCTTAATTTGCATCAATTTCTAACTAAATTTTTTTATAACCTACCAGTAAAGCTTTGGAGCTACTCAGCATTAAATGTGTGCGGTAATTAGAAGTTAAAAAATCATTTTATTCACAATTAACGGCCGCGTTTAATATTTCGTATGGAATACACTAGAGCCTGACTGTAGCAGTCACAATGTAGCAACTTCTCGCTCATCAGACGAGCTTGTTCTGTTGGAGCTTTGTGTGACTGCTCATAACATCCGTTTCTTCACTTCAATAATTGGCTGTGTGTGTGTGTTACTTCAATTATATTATATTATAGATATAGAGTAGATTCTGTTTCTTAGTTAAATTATTTTAACGCGAAAGTTATATTTAGAATGGGTTGATAGTAGAACTTATGGTATTACTCTAGAATATGATGGCCCCTGCAGTATTAACCGTTGCATGCGCTACAAGCTTTCTGACAAAGGTGCATGTGTATAACTCTTCCCATCGATGCAGTATAAATTTCGCGTTGGCATCGCAGCAATTGCCCAAATTGTGCCCAAAACTTGCGCTGAACTCTATAGTCTCAAAATTGAATATTTGCGTTTTCTTAAAAAACCTTCCGACTTGCTTTTGCTTGCTTCCGACGGAATTTTGTCATTTATGTCACTTTGTCACTCACATCACTACAACTACAAAAAGTTTAACAGCATTGTACTACCTTCAATGGTTGAAGAAAATTAGAAAAAAATTTATTGTGGTTAGTTTTAGTTAGTTGATTTTCTGCTAAAGTTTAACCAAAAAATAGAACCCTGAGACAACAAGTACCACGCGGTTTCATCCAAAAAACGACTTGCAGACATCACAAGAACAGCGAATACCTAATTTCTGTCCTTTTTCAAACGAAAGCACGAACGGAAGAATCCGTGATGAAGGCGTGTGGGTAAATGCACTTTGAAACGGACACTGGACGAAGGCCCGCGCCCCAACCACTTCCTAAAGACCCTAGTGGCGATTCATTTCCTTTCCTATTTGTTGATAATGAGGTCTGAGTTGTCTTTAAATATGATGCGACCGTTTTCAGATAGCAATGGCACTCACACTGAACGCATTCAAGGCTACAGACTGTCACGTGCAGGACAAGCTTTAGAAAATATTTTCGGGTAACGAAGTAACCAGTTTCGTTGTTTTAAGTTAGGTTTCAGCGTCCATTTAGAAAGAGTTGTGGAAATTGTGAAGGCCATTTACGTTCTTCATAATTTTTTGAGAACCAAGTGCACTACTTCTCATTCTTTTATGCACGAATTGGCCCGAGGGGACTTGATAAATTGAATTATGCCATGTCGCTTAGATACATAATAGCGGTGATAGGTGTACTAGTGCAACTTCGTGGGGCGGGCTCAATTCCTACCCGTGAAGTAAAAATAATTTAAGAAAAAATTCGAAACTATCTTAACAGACCTGGTACAGCCTCTTGGCAAAATGACATGGTCAAAATACAGGGTTTTTAATGCATGCCTCAGTCAAATGATTCAAAAGTTGGGTTAGTTATTTTTTTAATAGCAATAAAATCGAACTAACCTGTGTATCTGTTGTCAAATATGCCTTGTAGCTCTTTCTGCTTCTTTTCCTAATAGTCTTTAATGTAATACAAAGTTGATTGCACATTCCACAAAACTGGGTTTTCCAAAAAAAGGTACACAAAGTTTCATAGGCACCAAAATCTGCCCAAGGCACGGTCACACGGTGTTCAGACTTTAATTTAGTCTATAAATAAACACACTGCTACGTATTTCAGAAAAAACAAATGCAAATCCTATGTACTGAAGTAGATGACGTGACTTCTTTGCTGTGCGTTGACTTGCTCTCGCATGTGGTGCCACATGGAAGACGCACGGTGAGCTATTCTAATTGTGCCCACACGGGGCGCCCCATGGAGTGTCACACGGTGCCCCATGATGCCCTATGTGGCACCCCATGGTGTGTCCACGGTGCTAAATGACGCCCCATGCGGCACTCTATGGGTTTGAGGCACCCCACGCGCTTTCCCCGTATGTGAAACAGGCCTAAGCGTTGCCATTAATGCGCACACACACACATTTACCTGACTGTGTTGCTGCATCATGCACAACGCTCTTTTTCCTGTTGCGGCACACCGCAACAGGACCTTATGATGACCCTAATAAGATAACACTAGGCCATGTGATAACATTAACTGTAGTTGTGTGTGCGTGTGTGTGAGTAGAATGCTGTGCAGGCCTTAATTTCATGTGCGAACAGTTAGCGTTAGTTTGCCTGTGTTGTCGAATGCAGTTGCAGTTGAAAGACACAGGTGTAGGTACCTGTGCAAAGCAGTTACATAATTTGCTTACACTAATATTGATAACGTGTTTTACCACTGGCATTGTTGAAATACACAAACATGAGTTATAAGCTATAACATTTTTACTTTAAAATTAAAGAATAGTATTACACTCTCACACACTTACACGACAGTCGTAATTTTACATAGTAATGACTACACTGTGCTTGCTGCTGCGGCGTTTCAGAGCGTTAAGTCTCCTTTGTGGTTTTGATCCACATCCAAAATACGGTGTAGTATAGTATCACTATACTTTGCAAAATTTGAATAAGTACGTAGGCTGGGATTCACATAGCGTGTTTAAGTTAACCCAGTCAAACTGAATACGTTATCCTAAGAAATACACATTTTTCAACGCTATGTTCGAATTTCATTCGGAAAGAACGTTTTATACAGAGTCTAAAGCTAATCACTTTTGTGAATCGCAGTCATATTGTCTTAGGGCCGATTCCTTTACCGGATTAAAGGGTTATTTATAATCGGACTAAACGGTTTAAAAATTATCCAGAAAAATGCCATTCCAAAACTTCCGGATTTAACGGACTTAACTTTCAGCGCGCTGCTTTTTAGTCGGACTAAACGGACTTAACTATACACATTGCACGCTAATGTTAAGCGTGCATATGAAAGCCGTTTAGTCCAGTGGCAGTTTTGGAATGGGGTCAGACTAAAATTCAGCTGCTGACATGTATTTTAACTCGTTTAGTGTTAGTCCGTTTAACTCGATTTCCCATTCCAAAACCTCGGACTGAAATAAGTGCAGTCCGTTTAATCCGGTATAAAGGAATTGGCCCTTAGTAATAACTTTTGCATATATAAAAGCTAGAACAACCCGATTTAGGAACATGTTGACTATGACTATGTACTATTACAACAGCCCGATTTGTAAACAAAATTTTAAACAAAGGCATTTATTCTAAAATGAAAAACAATATTTTGTTTAAAACTTTGAAAGCAATTTATAAAGACCCTAAAAATTATGCAAGCAAGCTATACTGACCGAAATTCCTTGCTACAAACTCCGGAGTTAAAGCGGGGTCGGAGTCACTTAATTCCGGAGTCTAAGTATAGATAATTATGTATAAACTCTGACTCCAAAATCAAGTAACTCCGACTCCATTTCGACTCCGGAATTTGTAGCAAGGAAGTTTGATTGGTACTTTAATTGAATAGAAAAATTTTCGCACACTGCATTGACTCCGTTGGAACAGAGAATGAGCTCGCAACAGGTTTTTTGTCAAACATGACAAACTGCTGAAAATTTCCACAGTTTTTCGTTTGCAGCAAACTGTTGCTTGAGCGACCAGAGGGGTCAAACGCCTCGATGCTAACCACTACACCACGGGGATTACGACAATGGTAAGTTAAAATGCGTTTAAGTTATTTTGTTTGTTTTATTTAACACTATGGACTGGTTCCAAAGATTAATTTTATTTCCATAAAAAGAATTAAGCTTAGGAGTTAACCGAAAAATGATAAGCGGGTTATGAGCTTTCGTTTGGTATACTTGAAACTGAGTTTGGTACATTAAAAACTGGATTATTATATTTATCATTATGCTTAGGATAGTTTATATCCTATTAATTATTAATCCTTTGGCTTCTTATGTTGCCACTTTTTTGTGTGAAATGCTTTATGGATATAAACCAAACTTTGGTGGAAGGGTCCCCCCTTGAGTGATTGTGCCCCCCACCTTGGTGACCCCGTGACCCCTCGGGGGGCCGGGTCACGTGACCCTCAAAATAAGGGGGTCCTCAGGGGTCAAATTTTCGAAATTGAGATTTTGATGTTTCTGGGGGTAATTTGAGCTCCTGAACACGAATCCGAGGTTCATTTTTACCTAGGACCCTCCTGGACCCCCCTATGACCCCCTCAGTGTACCCACCCTAGGGGGTCCAGGGGGTCCTCAGGGGTCAAATTTTCGAAATTGAGATTTTGATGTTTCTAGGGGTAATCTGGCCTCCTGAACACGAATCCGGGGTCCATTTTTGCCTAGAACCCTCGTGGACCCCGCCAAGCCCCCTCCCTAGGGTACCATGCCCCAGGGGGCCAAAGGGGTCAAATTTTCGAAATTGAGATTTTGAAGTTTCTAGGGGTAATTTGAGCTCCTGAACACAAACAGAGGGTCATCTACCTAGAATAGAGGGTTCTTTGCTTAGAATAGAAGGTCCTCTATCCACTGTCGGCAACCCGTTGTAGCCACCCGACTAGTTATGTGTTAAATTTCTACTTCTTACTCCCTATATCGTGTGTTTGTGTCTTATAAATTTCTTGTACATAGGAATAAATTTCTAAATGTAACGCAAAGAATGGATGTATATAAGCACCTGAAGTTATAAAAACTGAAACAAAGGTAATGTAATTCAATTACAATGCAATGTAATAATTAATAGTAAGACATTTAAGGGGGTAATTGCGTTTTTAGGTGTTTTTTTAAAAACACTAAAACAAAAAAGAAAAATCAAACGAACTTCAAAAAAACCAAACAAACCCCAACCCCGGGAAAACCCGCCCAAAACACAAAACAACACAAAAAGAAAAAAAAAAAAAAAAAAAACAAAAACCCATTAAACAGAACACAATCGAAATATTTATGGAACATGGACTTCAACTAACACATAGAGAATTTTCGAGACACTATCGCCAAATTAAAGCTTCAGAAATTTTAATCAAAACAAAACGTTCAAGTATTATCTAGAAAATGTTGAAGTGTTCTTCTTTGAAACGAAATAATTAGTTTATATCCTACGTAATCAAGCAACTATTTTCATTTTATTAAAAGAAATACCTAATTTCAAACTTAAAACTTTAAACAAGGTGCACTGTTATTTAAACCAAGCATTGCAACAAAAACTTCAGTTTATCACAGCAGTTGTTTGATATTAGGGAGGAGCTTGAATTAAGCTCTATGTTTTCTGGGCCCAATTTTTCGAAAAAATGTTCTCCGTTTAAGTTCACTGTTTAAAAGCTCTCCGTTTAAGTTCTCCATTTAAATGTTCTCCGTTTGAAGCTTTCCGTTTAAATGTTCTCCGTTTTTCTAAACGGCGAGCCTATATGATTGCACGCACTTATTTCAAAATGTTCTCCGTTCAAGTTCTCCATTTAACATTTTTAGATTTTTCGAAGCCAACGATTTGAATTTAAACGGAGAACTTATCTATTTTCGATTGCTGTTTTTCGAAGCTCTCCGTTTAAGTTCACCGTTTAAATGTTCTCCGTTTAATTAAACGGAGAACTCTAGTTCTCCGTTTAAATTGATTTTTCACTGAAAAATGTTCTTCATATAGAATGTTCTCCGATTAAAATGTTCTTTATTTCAATTCTCCGATTAAAATGTTCTTTATTTCAATAGTTCTCCGTTTAAATGTTCTCCGTTTTTAAAAACGGAGAACTTCTAAACGGAGCTAGCGACCTCCGTTTATTTAAACGGAGAACTTGCTTGTTTAATTAATGGCTGTGCTGGATCATATTCAGTTTCTTTACGAATTCCTATGTATGTATTTGCAACACTAAATTACAACTCTGAAAGTTTGCTAATTGCAACACTAAAATAACTTTAACGTTGTAGGATAAAGGTGGTAGTTGCGTTTTCGAGGTTTTTCTGATTTCTATGCAAATTTTGCGCTCACAGAACTCAAGTTACAAATAAAGCCTCAGCGCGAATTTTTGGCACAGCACTGTAAGTGTAAAGGTCAAAATCCAGAGGCATGTGTCTCACGTTTTTGAAGTCTCACCTGTGTACATTTTCAGAGAGCTTTCATATACAAGAAAATATGTTAGATTTTCGGTGCGATTGTTTTTAAGCTAATTTCTTAGTAAGTTGACTAGTTATTTATTAAAAAATGGGGGAAACGCCTGGGGAATTAAAACATGTCAAAAACCGTACCAACTTTTAGCCCCAACAGCTGCTAATCGTATGATTCAGTGCTGTGGCGCAAACTGTTTGTAAAAAATCCAAATATTATGGAAAGGATCTTTCTCGTACTTGCACTGGAAACTAGGGATGTACCAAAAATTCGGTATTCTGTTTTCAGCCGAAACACGGGTATTTGGTATTTGGTACCGAAAAGTCAATTTTCTGCCGAGTCCCGAATAATTAGGAAGTCAACGAAATAAATCAAGGGACGTTTAGAATTAGAACTCATTTTAATCCTTTAAGTAGCACTACACTTCGAGCTGAAATGTACAGAAGAAACATAAAAACGGTATGTTAGCTAATACAGATACTTGGGTTGAATTTTTATGGATGCTATAAATTATTTTTTATCACATGCGTACTGTGCGGCGTCTTATTGCACCTTGATTTGTCTTTTTTAAACGTTTTTTACGGACTCTGCAAGTTTACAAGCACTTTAAAAACTGTCCCACTTTACTATCCAAGCTATGGTTATTGGATAAAAATCTAGGTTCGCTGTTCTTTTGATTTGAAAATAAGCTTCTGGATTTTTACGCGGAGGCCTCAGCCGCCGCGTATGTACTATATTACGATCAGCTGGTATGAATAGCACGTAAGTGAGTGTAAATCGGCTGGCAGATCGTTTTTGTGGGCGTGTGTGTGTCAGATCGTTTATATATGTATCCACATACAACACAAACAACAGGCAGCGCGCATGTCTTGTCAGTGCTGGAAAACTGCGCACAGTATTACGACATGAATACAAAACCTGTTGCATCAATATTTCGCCGATTGTATATCAGCGAGTCTGCAGTAGAAATCTATGTCCTGTACTTGAGAAGGGCAACCGTCACTCTGTTACAGGCAATAGTGGATCACATGTCATCATCATGTGGTTCACATTTCGACAGCTTCAGCTAGATGAAATTGTCACTCTTTGGCTATTAAAAAGTAATGCTACTTACGGGAATATTTTTGTCAGTTAAAATGTAAAATATTGCTGTGATAAAAAACAGTTATACTAAGTATGAATGAACTATTGCACAACTTTTATACGCTTAATATATGTATTGTAAATTAATCAATCAGTGCAGCTGTTGAAAGTAGAATTGTAATTAGCGGCCAACATGGAGCCACAGGGACAGTTTTGGCAGACAAAAGTATCCTCACAGACGCTTTTCTTTAGGCAAAAATGTCAAAGCACTTTGGCCTGGAAATTGTTTCGTCGTTAATGCTGAGATTGTGGACCAGAAAGTATACGCAACGCAAGGGTTTCAAGAACGCTCGCTGACTTTAGTTAGACTGAACGGAATCAATTATGACTGACAGTGACATAACAATACTGACATGTTTAGTTAAACTTGGTCGCTTTTCAAAATTTTTGTGCCGCGTTTTACATTCGAAGAATATCCTCAGCACTACAAGCATGTCGCAGCAGAATCAGTCGAAAGGAAATGTAAATTTTCTCGCAAAACGTGCTTGTTCACGTCATTATTGCAGTGAGTACTTCACAGTTTATTTACAGCTTAACAATTCAAACTGGTATCATAATCCCTCCGCACCTACTAAAGAAATTTGCACTAAATTTTGTTGTATGCATAAACTACATACAACATATGTGCTTTTAGTCTGTAGTTTTTAGTCTGTTTTAAACGCAGTTTAAAACGTTGGTCCAAGATAATCATGATTCACAGAGATTAAAATAAATAAATGATAGGTACAACAAGGCCCGCCTGTAACTCATATGTGACTTCAGCCGGCAATAAAAGCAGCTGCAAGGCTGCAAACCTGGCAGTTCTCTGTCCGGCTAAGCAGTTAGCGATTGCTTGGAAAAGCAAGTACACATCACAGCAAGTCATGTGATGTAGACGCAAGGCCACCATTGATTAATACTGCCACATACATGTGTGCGTGTGTGAAATCCTGTTTCGTGGCTCGTGGTGTAACAATTTTGGACGCTGCATCAAAAATCAAAAAGGTAAGTTTAAAAACGTTTTTGCGTGGCCGCCTTAGCGGCCGTGCATACTAAATT
The DNA here is from genome assembly GCA_030248245.1 of Trissonchulus sp. WLG1_4. Taxonomy (NCBI): domain Eukaryota; kingdom Metazoa; phylum Nematoda; class Enoplea; order Enoplida; family Ironidae; genus Trissonchulus; species Trissonchulus sp. WLG1_4. Next base: position 24,709 of record JASANF010009641.1, read on the forward strand.
CAGTCAATGCACTGAAACCAAAATCGCATGTGAATCATGCTTAGTTTCAGTGCATTGACATTTAGGTTGTACTCTGCCTTGGTATGGTTGCGGAATGTCAACGTGCATGATTACAACGTGCATGATTACAACTACATTCCTCTATTACAACTGGCGCTTTGTACATTGAGCTATGTCAATTTAGTGGAATGTCAACTCCTGATATGCCGAATTCAGCAACGTGAACCTTGGCAATGTAAATGAATGTTTGAATGAATGATGATGAAAGTTTAATAGCAGTCAATAAATAACTTTCTGGAACAATATCTAAAGAATACTTATTGACTGTCTAAAAAACTTTATTCAAAATCCACAAATACTGATACATACATACAAAATGCAATATACTGAAATATAAATGTTATAACTTATGAAAGATTTAAAAAAGAAAAATAGTGAAATATTAAAATAAATCTTTGTGGCTTATGCTAAGACTTGCAAAATGAACTTAAACGACCTAGGGTTAGTAATCGTAATAATTGGGTCTCATTTTATAAAACGTCTCATTTTATAAAATCTTAATCCGCGGCCAGAATTTTGTCTGATTATGGAGCTGTCTCATTTTATAAAATGCCGTCTCATTTTATGAAACGGCGGTATACCCTTTGTGTGCAAGGTGACCAAATTTAGTGTTAATAACAACAGAGGCAAACAATGAACCTTATTGCTTTTAATAAACCCTAGTGACCTTCAGCAGTACCTACAGTTACTGTAGATCTATGCTGATTTTAATACTGATTTATTTATACCAGTAAAGTAGTGTACTTACACTTTTCTTGTATTTTTCGTACTGGGTACAAATTTGGGTACAATTTTCCCCCCTGCCCAGACACCCACACCTACATCAATATTTCTAGTTTTTGTGGCCAAGGGGGCATCACAAACGTAACCTTAATAAAAATCCTACCACATAAATAATTAAATGATTCAACAACTGAAACAAATTCTCGTGCATTTGACTTATGTATATATTATTTTATAATGTCGTAATTAAAAATGTAAATTTAAAATACTGCCACCCCCATTTATGACAACTTACACTCTGGACTCTAAACTATAAACTCTATTAGGCTAGAGCGGACACGAAGGTAATTAAGGGATTAATATTTGATAAAATGAGACGATATTTTATAAAATGAGACGTTTTATAAAATGAGACGGTCTGGCTTTGGAGAGGCAATTATTTTGGGTCTTATGAGACCCAACGATCGTAATACGTGTCATGCCTTTTTGCTATACAGGCAAATCGGGCAAAATTAACACGTGTCAAAATTTCTTTTGTCTTGCAGACAGAAGTATCATAATTTTCGACGTACCTATAAAAAGAAAACAACTGGCGGCACGTGTAATTATTTAAGGTTGTCATTCCGCCTGATAGACAAAAGCCTCGTAGACATAGCGGCACGTTGACATTAAACTATCAGGGATAGCGAGAGTTGACATTCCAGCACGTAGGCTTTCCGCTATTGACATTCCGCTATCGACATACCGTAATTGACATTCCGCCGGTTGACATGGCGAGAGCAAATCTCTGCCTTTACGGAAATCAGACAGCGGCTGACCATGACGTATATACATGTGCTATATGTGTGTGTGTGTGTGTGTGTGTGTGTGTGTGTGTGTGTGCGCGTGTTGCTCTAGTGGTTCAGGCGTCTGACTAAAAATCAGAAGTACGTGGGTTCGATTCCCAGCAGCTCTGATTTTTTTGCAATTTCTCTTATTCAATTTTAAAGTCATATTAAGATTTTAAATCGTCATACAAGTACTTTATAGCACGATCGAGCCTGCTTTCATACATTTGAATGTGCGCGTGTAGGGAAACCCTCGTACGTGGCACTCGTGCCCCGCACTCGGCGTTTCCCTGGCACAGCGTGCGTACAAATATATGAGAGCACGCTTGACCGTGCTGCAAAGTATATGTGTATGCGTGTTGTGTTGTTTGATGCATGGTCATATTTTAACTGATTTTTGCTTTTGATGCTGCATCAAATATCAAAATTAATTCGGATGCGCATTTTTTATTTTGATAATAAGAAACACCTAGACGGTAAGCTCGGAAGTTTTCTTACACATTTTCATTACCTGCTGTTTAAAATACTTTTTGGCCTGAGAAAATACACCGTCTAAGTGTACCTAGCATTAAAACATAACTGCTGTATATTTCAGAAATTATCTTACAAACTCAGCCATGCTACTGTACACTGTCGCAGGCGCTATTTACCTTGTCATTGGTCTTTTCGGTGGTCTACATAATCTGATCTCGGGCTACATATTGGCCACTAAAAAGGAATTTGCCAAACCGGCATTTTACTTAATGGTCAACTTGTGCGTTTCGGATGCACTTGAGCTATTTACTGTTGGTGTGTATGGGGGCCTGAGACTGTTATCTGGATATAACGAGCCGATTCTAGCTGACTTTGTCGTTGGGTTTTTATCCCTACTTGAATGGTGGACAGGGGGTCCTTTTTTGGCCATTTTGTCCTTCAATCGTTACATAGCTGTCGTTCACTGGACAAAAATAGACACATTTTTCAGGAAAAAAGCGATGGTTTTTTGGATGATATTTCCACATGCTTTTCTGCTGGCAGTCATGATCGGCTATTCATTCTACGATACGTGGAAAATGTTTCAGTGGTGGAACAGCTTTATGACATTTGCCATAATGCGCGAGTTTTGTCGCTACTTCAATTCGTTTGTCGTTCTAACCAGTGTTGGCTTTCAGGTTGTCTTCAACATTCTCACCATAGCCGCAATGCGTCGGCAAGCCAAAGCATCAGTCAGTTCAACTCAGAAGCAAGAGCAACGTTTAAGCATTCAATGTTGGGTGAATAGCAGTGTGTTCTGTTTCACTGTACTCATGTACCAGGGCGTTTTCGCTCTCTACCTGTTTGCCGGTATTCAAATGAGTCCAGAGTTTTTCATGGCGGCCCACGTCGTGTGGAGTCTAAACCACTGCATTAATCCAATCATATACTTTGCGTTCAACAAACCACTACGAAACCACTTTCTGAGCATGTTTTGTTGGAAACCAAAACTAGACCAGAAAGACATCGCTGCTGCCAGCTCGACCGCTCAATCGATTCGCAAAATTGCTTTCGCCAATTAACACTCAACAATACAGACATTAGACCAAGTTTACGTCTGCTGTACTTGTAACTACATAAAGGGTTGTTTTAGTGCTAGGATTTTATAACTCAAATACATTTTACAATGCAAACTGAATTCAATCCATTCCCATTGCTGGGCAATCATCTAAAGAGCGCTCCTTTACTGAAAAATCAACTGAAACAACCCTACTCTTAAACTAGGCATGGGCACGTTTAAACAGTTCGAAACCGTTTAAACGTTTACGGGTTTGAAAAACGCGGTTTTCGAACCGTCTAACGTTTAGTCCGTCTAAACGTTTAACCGCGTTTAAACGTTTACATGTATAATCGTTTAAACGTTTTATACGCGTTTAACTGTTTAAATGTGGTTAAACGTTCACACGTTTAAACGCGTTTAACGTTTCGCGTTTACGTTTAAATGGTAAACAAGTAGGCCCCAAAAGGGGCAATGTTCCTTCCCCGGTGTCTACCTTTCAAGTTTAATTGAATTGTATCTACTGTACGCTACGGCTACACTGCGTAACTAAGGTACTTACCCTATTACCTAGCTTATTCTAAATTGCACTGCGTATCCTAACTATGTACCACCTACTTTCTTAAACTATGCTAACTACGTATACACATTTCCAAAAAAGTGCTGCAGGATGTTAAGGTGGCGCTCAGGGGAACCGACTTTGGCGTTTAATCTATTTCAGCGACATTTTTGACCATAATGTCTTGAAGGAAAGTTGTTTAAAATGAAAAGAGCTTTCATTTGATGTGCATATTGCGATAAAATTTTGTTTTTTAAATTTTTTGGACAATTTTCTAGCCTGTACAAAAATATTTTTGTTTCCATAGGTATAAAATGATTACTCATATCATTGAAATATGCGGTTTCTTAGCTTTAAATTGATGTATTAATTTTAAGAATACGTTGAAGTTTTGCTGAAACGATTAAGCCGTGAAAATAGCAAATCCAAAATGAAAAACCTACAAAGCTGAGAAATCTTCGAAAATGTCAAATTTTTGATTTAATTTTTAAAAAATTGAGCTCTGGCTTTTTGTAACTTTTTCAACGGAAATATGCAGTTCTAGGAAAGGTCATACTTTTTGAAAAAGTGAAACGTGTGGGCAGTCGTTACATTTTTGCGTAGCGAGATCGACTACTTTTTTTGGACCTGGGTCCCAGCTCCCGTTTGCGATTGAGTTGAAATTTTGCACAATGAAAGAAAGAATACAAATGCAGACGTGAAACTTTTTCGATTTTCAAATTTTAGCCTCCAGCGATTTTTGTAGTCGCTCAAACACGACTCATTTTTGAGAAATCGATTTTTTCCAAAATCAAAAATAAAAATGAAAAATCGAAGATTAATCACGTCTAGATTTTTCAGAAGATCTTCTATTGATACCAAGATCATCAAAATCGGTGAAAGTTTCGCTGAGCTAGGTCAAAAACAAAATTAGTGTGAATAGGAAATTTCGACATGGTCATAAAATTTGACACATTCACATTTAAAGTGCTGACTGTAGTGTAAATAGGTTTTTTTCATGTCTCTTTTCTATACAATTAAACTGATATTGCTATTT